>PVIH01001486.1:154933-233309 GCA_004025045.1 Sigmodon hispidus | reverse complement strand
AGTTACTTTAATTTGCATTTCTCTGATAGCTAAGAATGTTGAGCAATTCTTTAAGTGTCTTTCAGTCATTTGGAGTTTTCTATTGATAATTGCCTATTTAACTCTGAGCCCATTTTTCCAGTTGTGTTCTTTGGTTTTGGGATCTCTAGTTTCTTGAGTTCTCTATATATTTTAGAGATCAGCCCTCTGACAAATGTAGAGTAGTTGAAGATCTTTTCTTATTTTGTAGGCCATTGTTTTGCCTTACTGAAGCTCCTCAATTTCAGAAGGTCCAATTGATTAAATGTTGTACTTAGTGTTTGTGTTACATGTTACTATACCCAACAAGTTTTAATAAACCCTGTAATCACTATACATACAAGCTCAATTCTACCAAAATCTTTGTTTCTTACAATGAAGTGGCACTTGGTATTAATATATGTGGCTATTGCTAAATTGCACACAAAAGCTTAAGAGGTCACTGTGGCTTCTGCAATCTTCAGTTCAGTTGATCTTGGTCTTCCAGGGAGTATATATAGTGCTTGTGGACATGTTTGTGTCTCCTAAAGTCAGATCTGTGCACATAATCACAGGCTTCCTACAATATTCCCATGCACTGAGGATTCACCTGATAAAGTTTTATGTGCAAAATAGGTGTTTCTGAAAAGACTTTCAGAGAGTCAAGCTCTGGGATGATTTCCACAGCTATTAATATATGCCCTTGGCAGATGGCAGATTACCTATACAGTAAATTAATTTCTGCCATTTTCAATGATGCAAATGTTTTCTTCAGTGCCTCCATATCATTTTGAATATTCATTGCACTGATATGCCACCCTAGAATTGCCTAAAAACTATATTAGATGCTCTTCATTGCATGAAAGTAACCCCCAAAGTATTTCTTGTCTGTTTTCAAAGTCAGTTTCTATATCTTCCTCAGGGATATAATACAACAGACAAGGAGTTCATCTCATTGTGGTAACAGATGTGCACATTCATAATCCAGAGACTATATTGAGTCTCTGTTTAGATCACTAAAACATTTGAAGTAACCTCTTTTCACCTTCAGTGTCAAAATAATCATTTACTTCCCTGTATTTTTTTTTCCTGATGTTTTGTTTTTAACATAAAGATGAGGCTACAGAGATCTCATGCTGAGAAAGATGACATTTGGGCTGAGAGTAAAGTTCAGGCAGTGAAGTACATGCCTTTGCAAGTATGTGGGCTGGAGCTTAACCCCAGCATCTCCTTAGAAAAAAATAAAGAGCAAAGCAAAGTATTGTGGTGGATGTTTGTAATCCAAGCACTGGGAAGTCAGAAACATAGATCCTTTGTGACTCCAGCACTGGGAATTCAGACACAGGTGAATCTCAGAAGCTCTTAGGCAAGCCAGGTCAGCCTATGTAGTGAGCACCAAACTATTGGCAGATGGTGCCTTTGAAAAAAAGGTGAATGGCTCAAAGGAATGACATCAAAAGTTGACCTCTGGCCTCCATAAGCACTTGCATACACATATACCTTCATGTTCATACACATAAAGAAGGAAGACTTCTTTTTCAGTAAAATAGGTTGCTTTTTGAATACATTATTCAACATTATATGTCTCAAGGTAGCCTTGTTTTCCTTCTTTCAACTCACTCTAAATCGTAATACATACTTTGTCCACTGTAGGCGGCTCAAGCAATGATATTATTGTGCTCACTCAGCATGGCATCACTGTCCTCACTTAGATAGCTTCTTGCTTTAAGCAATTAAGATACAATGGCTGATAAGTCTCTCTGTAGAATGTGAGGAGGGCTGAAGAATTAAATCCTCCCATCTTGCCCACACTTGCCTTCCTTGGCCACAATCCTCAACAATGACTAACGGGATGTAGTAAGCAATCCCTCTGGACTCTGAAAAGTGTCCCCTGTCTTCCACAGAATTCCAAAAGAAAGGTGAGACCCCCCCTTGGTCAATAGTGATGACATGTTTAGGCATAAACAGGATACTGTCTGCTTAGTCTCAAATCACCTTACCCAGGATTATTGTTCCAGCCACTGACAAAGTGTTAAAAAAAGACATATCTTTGTTGTAGAGTGTGCTTCTGAGAACAGGGGATACTCCAGTGTCCTTATTGCTGTAAATCCTGAATTTTATTTTTATTTATTTATTTATTTGGTAAGGTGTTTTTTGTCAAGTTAACAGAACCTAGAGTTACCGGCTCCACTATCAGGCTGGCCAATAATTTGACATTTTAACAGTAAAAAGTACAATTTCAGTCTTCCTAAAAATTATTCTATACTTTACATTTTAATAAAAGTTTAGTAGCCACAATGAGATCCTAAAAAAAAAGTGTGCCCAATTTTTTTTTTCTTATTTATATAGTATGTTGATATTTTGTTCTAAGGCCAAAATATTGTAGTAAAAAGTACCCTTTTAAGAATGTCTCAAAGTTTATCTAAATAAATGCGTATTATGCTAATTCAAGTTTAATAAATTATCTCTACATATGTGTATAAACACCTGAAATGAGGCTTTAATTAACTAGTTAGGCATATTGTTATTACTGAGTTAGTGTTACCTATGTTCCAGGACAATTAGGCTTTGATATTCAACACAAAGTTGAAGGGATCTATAAAGATTGCCTGGCTGTTAAGAATAAATATTGCTCCTGCACAAAACACAGGTTCACCTACCAGGACCTACATCAGGAGTATCTCAGCTCCTAACTCTAGCTCCAGATACTTACTGACTCCGGTCTCTGCCAGTTCTTGCATGCACATGTACAGAAGCAGGTGCCAACATAAATGTATGGAATTAAAAATAAAATAAATCTTTAAAATTACAGAAAACAGAACAAAATTAAGTTGTAGAAAAATGTGCTTAATATAAGTTTTCACTGTATTGATGTCCTGATTCACACCTCTGCCTATAACCAATATAGTTTAATGTCAGAAGCTATCCATTTTACATTAAATATTAGCATCTTTAATAACTTTTTTATATTTGCTGTCTTGGGTTATAATTCTATGACTAAATTCTTTCTCAAATCCGGTAGACTTTTATTGTTACATCTGGGAAATCACTTCCAGGGTTTCTGAATCCGTATAGTGTCTTTGGAGCAATGCTGTTTTAATTAGCCACAGCTTTTTATTATTATTATTATTTCCCCAAAACAAAAACACAAGAGGATCCCATTATTTAGCTGTTTGTAATGATTTTATTTTCTAATAAAAGAGAATGTATTATTTGTTTGCACATAGAAATGTTGGTTTACATATTTCAGTTCTGGTTGAACTAAAGTACATATTGAATGCATTTTAAATAAATTTGCACTCTATTTTCTGATATGCTAACAAAGAAATATGGTGTCAAGTATAGTTATGGCAGAGTATATTTTCTTCACACTATTTGATCATCATTTAATACTCTAAAATCCAGAGTGAATTAACTTACAGCTACAATGAGCAAATTGCTTATGAGAATCTTCGTCCCCTTTATTTAATGAAGTCCATTGTTGCATGACTCTTAGGAGTTCCTGCGGCTCTGTTACTGAAGCCTCTACAAAGCTATCACTAGGTCTCCTTGCATCTGAGAGTCAACCTCTTTTAACCCCTTACCTCTCTTGGAATCTTTTGTTTGCATTCTTATATATTATATTAAGTGGACTAAAACCTTATAGACAACTCAAATTTTCTTCATTTTGACTGAAACCCTGAGAAACAGAAACTATACATAATCTTGACTTTGCATTCTCCATTTTGCAGAGACTTCAACAAACCACTTTCCAGGCAATTTAATGAATGTGTACATATTAATTGCTTTAATTGTTTGGTAATTATGTTACAGCTAATAAATTGGTTCCGTTTTAGATCTTCAAAACAATAAAGACCTCAATGTGTAATTGTGAATGCTATTTGTTTCAAGCTATTGCCAAATTCTTCTATAGTGATATCATTCATTAAGGATTGATAAAAATAGAGCTACAATTGTTTCTCTTTCTCATCTTCCACTGGAGCTGGGAAAGGAATTTGAATTGAAGTCCTAGATTTGAAACTTTAGACAAACAGGGCTGCATAACCTCTAACCTTAGTCCAAGACCTGTAGAGAAAGCTATAGGAATTGTACTTACCAGGAAACAAAGAGGCTACTTTCATGTTTCTTCCTCAAATTTCAGGCATTAGAGAAGTGAGTCAGACAAATTTCTGAGTTCACGGTACAATTGCCAGTATGGGACTTTATATTTGAACTGAGTTCTTAAATAACTTGGTAAGCCTATGCATCAGGAAAAAGCCAAAGGCCACTATACTTGAGGTAAATTCTTAAAGAACAAGGTTCTAACTCTGCTCTGTTATCACCAGAGAGCTGTATACAACAAAGACAATCTTGAATTTTAGCTTGCTTTTTCACCAGCCTTGGAATAGACCTCAACCATTTCCAGTTTCCAGAAGCTGTGAGATGTTGATATAACCCTGCTTAGTTACAGCTGTGACAGTCAACAAATTTTTTCCAACACCCCTCATCCCTGTTTGGGCAGAACAGCTTTCTCCATGCCAGTGTTCACAGATATAATCTCCATAAAAAGCTATGGCACCAAAAAATTAACTACTTCTTAGTGGTATGTATTTGTGTTCTGGGCTACATCTCTCTCAGTTACAGCCCATTCTAGTCAATGGTCAAGAATCTAGTCTTACCAGCACTATTGTAGCTTAATCAGCAAAGCTTAGAAAGAAAGAATGAAAGAAATAAACAACCTTCCAGAGGACACAACATACAGTTAGCTAAGAACAGTGACAGAATATATTGGAAATACATATAATATGCTTTTTTTTTAAAATTTTCCAGGGGGTTATAATTAAGAGATAACTTTAAGTGTCAGAAGAAATTTTGGACTTTTACAGTTTTGAGATAAGAAGTTTACGAGGTTTATGGCATTGAATCATATTGCATTGTGATTTGTGGGGGCCATAAAATAAAAGGAAATAGCTTGAAGGAGAATGACCCCATGGCCTCAGATATTTCAATACTTAGTCTCAACTTGGTGTCACCATTTAGGTAGGCTTACAAGGAGTGGGTCTTTGAACTATAAACCTAGATAAATTCTGCTTTCTATAAGTGACTTCTAGGTATGATATTTAATCTGAGCAATACAAGACTAACTATTTAAATCATCATAGCTATATGGGCCTAGGTTCTACTTTTCTTTTTTACTTGTACTGATGGGTTGCAGAACTGAACAGGATTTATTTATTTATTTATTTATTTATTTATTTATTTATTTATTTTGGTTTTTGCTGTTGTTTCTTTAATGAACATAGATATGTTCTTGTGGTTTGAGTTCAGTCTCCAAAGCTAGGCAGAACTTTTCAAATCTGACTTCAAGCTGCTGAATATGAATGAGATTATCCCTCATCTAGCCTTGGCCAGAAGCTTTAGAGGATAAAACTACTCTTTGGGAGAATCTTTCTCTAACATACAAACTTCAAATCAGGGTTAGATCTTGATTGAATCACTTTCTACTGCTAAACATGTAGCACACCAGAGAGAACTCAGGCCAACTGAACTTGGGGCCTTTCACTGCAGAAATGACAACTGTGTGTATTGCCTTTTGGAAAATAATCAGGACTCTGGCTAGGGTATTATGTAAGTTAACTATACATTTTAACTTTACCTTTTCCTCAACATCTCCAACAGCAGTCCTCTAGTCTTATTCACAACTCTGTACATACCACCTTCTGGAGCCTTCCTTGAGCCTCCATCTCCAGTAAAGGGCATAGATCTTCCTTACCAATTTCCCTCATTCCCACACTTTACTTTAATCCAGTCCCCTACATCAACAGGCACTTCCAGGGATCCCACAGACCACTCAGGATTAGAGAAAAGAGAGATACACCTAAGCACAATAAAAGGACATTACAGCAAACATATAACCAACATTAAATTAAATAAACAGAAACTCAGAGAGACTTTACTAAAGTCAAAAGTAAGACAAGATTCTCCAATTTTTTTCCACATAGTGCTTCACCTATTACCAAGAGCAATAAGGCAGCTGAAGAAGATAAAGAGAATACCAATTGGAAGGGAAGAAGCAAAAGCACTTTTATTTGAAGATGATATGATAGTATACATAAGTGACCTATAATATTCACAAGAAAACACCTACAGCTGATAAACACTTTCAGAAAAGTAGCTGGATACAAACTCAGTTTACCTAATCAGCAACTGTCCTCTATACCAATGGCAAAGAGAGTTGACACCTGCACAACAGCCTCACATAATATATGTTGGGATAATTCATTATAACCAAATAAGTGAAAGACTTGTATGATTAAAAACCATAAGACATGAAGAAAATATAAGATGGAAAGATCTCACATGTTTATAGATTGCTAGAGTTAATATAGTAAAAATGGCCATTCTTCTAAAATCAATCTACAGATTCAAAATAATCCCCATCAAAATTTCAACACAGTTCTTGAAAGGACAATTTTTAACTTTATGTCGAAATACAAAAACCCAGAATAGCTAAAACAACCCTGAATAATAAAAGATTATAAGAAGTATCACTATTCTTGATTTTAAATTGTACTACAAACCTATTGCAATAAAAAATGGTTTGGCACAAAAATAAATGTATTGATCAGTGGAATCTTATTAAAGTCAAGCTGGTGCTTAGGTAGAACTTCCACCACTATAGACAACTGATTTTTTTTTATAAAGAACTGAGAAATACAAAATGAGAAAAAAGTCAGAATCTTCTAAAATGGTGCTGTTCTAACTGTATGCCTGCCTGTTGGAGAATGCAAATAGATCAATACTTATCATCCTGCACAAAATTCAACTCCAAAGTCCTAAAAAACCTCAAAAGAAAATCAAATACACTCAACCTGTTAGAAGAAACAGTGGAAAATAGCCTTGAACTCATTGACAGAGAAGACTTTTTGAAAAGTACACCATAAGTACAAGCACTAAGATCACCAATTAATAAACAGGACGTCTTGAAACCTAGAAGCTTTCATAAGGCATGGGGCATCATCATTCAGACTAAGTGGCAGCTTAAAAACTTTTTAGGAGCTACACATCAGATAGAGAACTTATATCCAAAATAAATAAAGAACTCAAGAAGGTAGACATTAAAAAAACAAAACAAAACAAAACTAAAAACCCCTATTTTAAGATGAAAGGCATTTCTAAATAATTCTGAAAAGAGAAATTGCAAATGAATCAGAAACAAAATTTTTTACATTTTTGGTTATCAAGATAATTAAAGTCAAAGCTACTTTGAGGTTTCATCAGAAGCCCATCATAATGACTAATATCAATAGAAATAAATAGTGTTTCATGTTGGCAAGGATCTGGAACAAAGGGAACACTCATCCATTGTTGGTGGGACTGCAAAGTTGCACAACCACTATAAAAATCAATGTGTCAGTTCCTCGGGAAAGTGGAATGTATTTACTTCAAGATCCAGCTATACTACTCTTGTCATGTACCTGTTACAGAGACACTTGTTCAACCTCGTTCATTGCTCTTGTACTCATAATAGCCAGATATGGAAAATGACCTATATGCCCCTCAACAGCATGAAGGATGAAAAAAATGATACATTTACATAATAAAGTATTACTGAGACGTTAGTAAAATAAAACCATAAAATTCACAAGTAAATAGATGAAACTAGGCAAAATCATTCTGAGTGATGTAACTCAGACCCAGAAAGATCTCTGTCATATGCATTTATTTATGTATATGTTAGCTGTTAAGTGATAGTAACCAATCTCTAATTTGTAGAACCATAGAGGTTAAGTATAGAGTAAGGAAGTAGTGAGATATACCTCTGTAGGAAAGGAAAATAGAATAGGTAATTATGAATGGGTGGGTGAGGCCTAAAGTGGGGAGAAGGGAAGGAGAGGGGTTGTGTGGGAGGCCATTGTGGAGAAATAGTTAAAATTAAGGGCTATTTGAAGGGTATTATGGAAACATAATATAGTAGATGCTTCATAAAATATATACACATATGAAGGTGCTATGGTTGCAATTATCAAATAAGGAAGGATTGAGTCCCCTCTTGACATCTCTGTCACCAAATGAAGCTTCTAACACCAAGATTCGATTTGGTTACATCTAATTTAGTTGTTGATCAAAGGGGTCTTACAGAATTCCCCAATCAACACAAGATTTGTTTCCAAGACTATATATACATTTTTCCACAAACTTTCCAAAGGCCTGATTAAGGAAGACAATACCTGCACAAGTCATTAAACATAGTGAAGTCAGGATGGTGCCTTTACCCCTATATTCCAGAATCTTTGGTACAGGAAGCTCCTTTGCACTGAAAAAAAAGAGAGAAAGGTGTTCTTTGCTCACTCATCATCAGACAAATTTCTTCCTGAAGCTGATGAAAACAATTAGATGGACCTCAAGACAGTACACATAGTAAGAGACCTTGAAACTTTCAGTCCTCAATGGGATATCTTCATCATCTCTTTTGTCTCAGAGCTTAGGAAACCCCTTAGAAAAGAATTGGAAAGAGTGATGGAGGACACAATAAAACTAAGGTCTTCTAAATCAAAATGGGAAAGCTTAAATGGACTCACAGACACTGAGACAGCATTCACAGGGCCTGCACAGAACTGCACCAGTTCCCTAACCCCTCCCCCCCTCTCTGTATGTAGATGTGTATATATAAACACATACACAATGGCTTCCTGTTTACTCTTTTTGTGGGATTCCTAAGCAAAACAAGCGGATCTCTTATACTTGAGCTTTTTCTTGAGCTCTCTTCCTCCTCCACCCCCCCTTTTTAATACAATTCTGTTTTGTTAGTTTTCATGTTGCCTTATTATATTATATAATTTCTTAACTCAGAGTGCCAGGAGTTTGGTGACTCCTGAAATTTACCCTTTGATCTCAGTACTCCTGGTTAGGTAGGTTTAAGCACATATGCAATCTTAAACAAATACAATTTAATTTTCAAAAAGAAAGCTTAAAATAAATTTAAAGAATTATTAAAAAAAGAAAATCCTTGAGTTTTCTGAAATCAGAGTAGACATGAGAAAGTCAAACGGGCAGAAACCTTACTGAAGATCATCATAGCAGAAAACTGCCCAGACTTAGAGGAGATTATATCTTAGTCCAAGGTGGGTTAAAGATTGCAATAGTTCTTTTAACCATAACTACCCCAAGACATTTTACAATAAATGCATTCTTTCAACTCCAAAGACAAATTGACATCTTTAAGAAGGATGATGAAAATACTTCACCTGACTGCAAATTGTCATGTAGGAACCTCATAGGTGAGGAGAATTTGCCTCATCAAAGGAAACAAGCTAACAAAAACAAAAGTGCAAAGAACTAGAACAATTACTTAGATATAACACTAGGAGGCTTGGAGAGGTAACTATTGATAGATATATAAAATCAATGAGAATTGTTGACCATATTTACTAATGGGAGTTTGTAAACTAAAATAAGCAAGTGGGATGAATGCAGGTAAGTTGCTAGAGTGCTTTCTTAGCATCAGAGACCCTGGCTATATTCCAATACTGCAAAAATTAGTCTCAGTGCCACATATTTATAATCATAGTATTGTGGTTGTGAACAAACTGGAAACAGTTCTAATATGGTCCACAACAGCAAATCTGAGAGTAGAATAGGGTAAAGAATATACTTTCAAAAAACAAAGAGAAAAACAACCTGGAAAAATCCTGCATTACTAAGAACATCTGGGAAGGCATAACATTCACAGATAAGAATGACCATAGACAGAAATTCAAAATGCTCTAATATCACAAATTTAGTGTGAACCTATTCACATCTTTATTATGAAGACTAAAAATCAAAATGACACATTACTGCAGTCATTAATGCCAAGAGTCAGGTCTATAATTTCAGCTGCCCTCCCTTAGAAATTGTGTGGCCTTAAATAGCAGTATAGTTTTTCAGGAGATCCAATTGCTTTAACAAAGTAAATAAATCATTGAATTGTAATTTTTTTTTGTACTTGAGGATTCTTTTTAAAATCAATAAAAACAAAGTAAAACTATATTTATAATAAAGAAATAGCTTTCTCAAAGTTCCTGGTCCTTCAAATATAAAACATAAAGAATAAGTTCTTCCCTATATCCTGCAGGAAAATTATCTCTGTGGGTAGCTTGCAAGTCATTAAGGAAATATATGCTCCATTAGAAGTGTGGGCGAGCTGGTTGCCTTGGATAAGGTGTGATGTTTAAAATGCATTTATGCTTCAATCATTTAGACAATTACTCAAGCTTTAGAGAGCAAGAAGCAAAGCAAGGACTACTTATCTTCAATTATAGGATATCTTAATTAAATAAGAAAAAGTATGAATGACTAGAATCTATTTTTCTTTCTGGTGAGGCTCAAATTTTAGTAGATGCAGGACTCTTATTTGTCTGTGTCAGAAATTTTTGGAAAGAGTTCAGTGTCTACATTTTAAAAAAAACTTAAGTTCCACTCCACTAAAATGTTTTTTAAATATTGTTATTTCCTGCAAATAAGAATTCTGTGCTACTTCAAAACTCTCTCTTAGTTGAATTCAAGTAGGATAGTTAGGGATAATCATGTTCAGATGGATGTGATGAATGTTCAGGGGCTGAAGTTTACTCATAATAAACTGAGACAAATAACATCTCATTTTTTAGGACTATTTAAAAACAAGTAATAATAACTTTTCATATATAAAAAATGTTAAAAACATTAAGTGACACCTTGAGAAATACACTATTTTCCTCTGTACGTTCTTATAGTGGTGTTATTTCTGAACTAGTATCAATGTGTATTATTTTCAGAATATACTCATAAATGACTTGTATTAAATTTAGTATTTCTACTCATTTATCATCTCTATAATTTTAATTAAAATATAATTTTCTACAGTAGCATTATATAAAATCCAACAATCATATTGTAAGTGAACCATATACTAATCAAAATGAAAATTTTGTTCACCAAAGTAAATATATATAATACTTAATGGATCTGCTTTTGTGCTTTCTCATTTCTACATTTTTCAGTCTCCTAGAGATGCATTTTTGTATGTTGAGTATAATATGTACAATAGCAGAGAAGAAAATGCCAGTATTTATTTATTTCCTTCACAAAATATATACATATTCATTTATTTTATTACTTGCTTTCCAAATTCCATTTGTTATAAAACATGCTAACAAAATAATAAATATTATACATATATTTGTTTCTTTTGCTCTTTTTCAAAATAAAATTGTGAAAAAGACTGTGAGATTAGATAAAGGTCTAAAAGAAGAAAAGAGTGATCAATAGAGAGTGCAAGAATAGATAAATCATGAAAGCAGAGGAGGGTATTAGTGCGAAGAAAGTATATAGAGAAGGGCAGTAATGTGACTAGTAGTACAATATTAGGGTATAGCTATATGAAAATGTCACATGGTAAAAGTATTTGGGAAACAAATTAATGACAACAATAGAGAAGAGAAGAAGAAAGAAGGGAGGGAGGAGGGGAAGCAGAAAGAAGAGGAAAAAAAGGAGATAAATATTAAAGACTCCAATTACTTCCAAGCCTATATTTTATATTATTTTGTAAGTTAACATCAAGTTGTTTCATGGCAAAACATACATGAAAATATTTTTTTCTATCTGCTCACACCAAAGCTACTGAGTTCTAGATGTCAAGTTCTGAAAGAGAAAGTGTATAAAACATGAACTAAATTGAATTATATGAGTTATATAAAGATTTTTGCCAACCCCATATTGGCTTCCTCTATTAAGATCTCCATTGCTTTTTATTCTCTTTCCTTGTTGTTCCTCTCACTCAATTATCTCCTTCTGTCATGATTTATTCCCATCCTTTCTTGGGTTGGGAAAAGACTGGGTGCTAGGGAAACCTCCAAGAACTCACAGGATGTTCCTGCCTAGGTCTCCAACCAATAGTGAAGTCGTTGCCTAGACAGGACTTCCCCTATAATCAAAGGAAGAGCCACCCACAAGTGCCAATGCAGAATTTACAGCTAACAATGAATAGAGCTAGAGGCAGAGGATACATGGCTGAGCACTGGGCTGAATCCTTGGTACAGCTGATAGCAGGGGAGGAGACTTTATATGAGCAAGGGGAAAGGGACTATTAGGAAAATTCTCACAGTGATACCTGGCTGGAGCTCTAAGGAGCTCATTGAATCAAGAATAGCCACCTGAGAACCATCAGGAAAAGGAACTAGGCCCTCCAGGGATAGGCAACTGTCCACTGGCATGGGCAATATGTGGAGTCTCAAGGGGAGGGTTTAGCCTGCGTTTCTGTGCATGGACTGACACCTTGGAGCCCATTCCCTCCAGAGGAACACCTAACCCAGTCTTATCATTAGGATAAGGAAATTAGACTTGCCTGGATTGGATGCTGAGCTGATTCACTTTGGGACTTTTGCCCTTTCAGGGGGTGGGATGGGGGATGCTTAGGAGGGAGGCTGAAGGCTGATCAGGAGGGATTGAGAGGGGGAAGGAGAGGGAGCAAGAGGATACATGGAAAAAAAAGATTTTATTTTGTAAATAAAAGAAGAAAAAGATCTTTGTTGTTCTGCATATATTCACTCACAACAATGGGTAGAAATGTGTTACCCTGTTTCAAGAATAAGAAAGCTAATGAATGAAAATTTCCTTCCTAATTTCCATAGATCTTCAAAATCCACTAATTAATTCAAAATGCACATATGAAATATTTACTTTATGGCAGGTGTTAAAGCCAAACCTACAGAGACACAAGTGAAACATTGTCTGAAAAATAAACAGGATTCAGATATGCCAATAAGCTAATAGGAATATATTAGCAGCTACACTATTAGCTGACTACCAATGCCACATGACAGAGACTTCAGTGTTGAAGAAAAATTAACAAAAATAATTTAGTTTAATCTCCTATTAGAGGAAACACATGGATACGTGTGCATACATTTTCAACCTAGTGATTCACAATAGTCAAATGGCAAAGAATTTTAAAAACATCATTTTTGTTTTCTGATATTTACAAGGAAATTACTTTAATCATAATTAACTTGGCAAATAGATGTTTGTAAATATGATAAAGAAAGATAATGAGGTTAATAAAACTAAGTACTGTCCACAGTAGCTAGAGTAGTCATATTTGTAACAAAGTTAGACCAGTTCTGGACTCCATCACTGTGTTCTATATGAACCCAGAGAAAAGTCTGCTACAATAAAAAGACTTACATTGTAACAAAAGTATCTATATATGTATTGTTGCTGTCTTCCTACATGAAAATTAGAATAGTAGTAATTAATGTAAAACAAGATACAATCCAAATTTTGGTGGATAAATATGACTGTGTGTGTGAACTGCTACTACATTTAAATAATATTATTCATTTAATATTTGATCATTGTTTAAATAGTTGCTTATTCTATGAAAATCATTTATCAAAAGTTAAGAAATTGATTATTTGATTGAATGAGAGAAACAAAAAGGAGGGAGAGAAAAAAGGGATGGAGATCTTAATAGAGAAAGCTAATGGAAAAAGACCGGGTGCTAGGGAAACCTCCAAGAACTCACAGGATGACCCTAACTAGGTCTTCAACCAATAGTGAAGGTGTTGCATAAACAGGACTTCCTCCATAATTTAATAACCACCCTAAGTGACATTACAGAACTTATATCTAACAATGAATAGAGCTAGAAGCAGGGATACATGGCTGAGCACTGGGCTGAGTCCTTGGTCCAGCTGATAGTGGTGGAGGAGAGTCTATATGAGCAAGGGGATAAAGAATATAAGAAACATTCTCACAGTGATGGCTAGCTGGAGCTCTGGGGAGCTCACTGAATCAAGAACAGCCACTTCCAATGACAGGCAACTGTCCACTGACATGGTCAATATGTACAGCCTCAAGGGCAGCATTCAGACTGTGTTTCTGTGCATGGACTGGCACCTTGGAACCCATTCCCTCTGGAGGAACACCTAACCCAGTCTGGATATTAGGATGAGAAAATCAGACTTGCCTGGAGTGGATGCAGAGCTGATCCACCTTGAAACCTCTTGCTCTTTCTGAGGAGAGGATGGGGGGATGGGTAGGAGGGAGGCTGAAGGCTGACCAGGAGGGGTTGGATGGGGAAGAGAGTTAGAACAAAGAGATACATGGATTTAAAAAAAGACTTTGCTCTATAAAAATAAACAAATAATAAAAGTAATGAATATATAATTTCTTCAAAATATTATGTGATAATTATTTGTGTAAGATGCAAAATTAAGTGAGAAAATGCTAATTAAATTGAATATTCCAACATTTACATAGAACAAAACCTAGAAATCACTAGCCTCCTATATGACTTAGAGTATTTTGATGGAAGTAGGTGGTGTTAAAGTTACTTTGAGAAACCTTATCATAGAAGGAGGTAAAACTATCTAAGTTTATGAGAAATAGAAGATAGAAATGTGGTAGACACAGATACATACATGACATCAATGATTTAAAAAATATTTTAGAATTAGAATTTGAAGGTATTTATAGTGGACTTTGCAAAGCAATATGTTTTGGATGCAAATTTGGCATGATTGTGCAATGAGCAAGCATAAAGTAACAGAAGCTCAGGGTTTTCTATTGCTTTTTGAGCATATGTAAATTTTTGATGCAAGCAGCCAACATTAAATTAGTCATTAATATGCCAGGTCTTATTCAGAATGCTTGATATGTTATTTAAGATCACATCAATCCAAGGACTTGCTTAATCACTAAGGCACAGTTACCTAGTAGTTGTTCAAGAACAACAGAGTGAGTGATTGTTCAGTCTTAATAAGTGCTAATTTCAAGCTTTAATTGTCAGTGTTAAAATTAACACACAACTAATATTAACTTCAGTTATAATAATCATCTTTGTGTTTCATTAGCACACTTCCAAATATTTTCTGAAATCCTCGAAATTTTTAAGAAAGTACTAAATATTATTTTTAAATAGAGAATGTCACTATAGAAATCACTTCACATCCATTTGACATATTTCTTGGCCATTTACTTTACTTCTATCCATCTTTGTCTTAGGCATATAGAAATATGTCCATAAATTTTGGAAAAATAAATGTAAATTCACATAAATAAGTGGAAAAACCCATAACCAGTATCAACTGTCAAGTGAATTAGAAAAACAGAATGAGTAATGGCTGAGTATATATAATTCTGCTGATGCTGTGGATTTACAGATACATGTGTGACATTTGTCCCACAAATAGAGACGAATGAACTTTTTTAAACACATTAGGGATATCTTGAAGAATCTGTGAGAAAGTTTTCTCCAAATAGGTTACTTGAATATTTATCTTCATGTCCTCATAAGGCACCTGTCCCAGAAGGATCCATTCAATATGGAACTGGAGATCTTTGATAAAGATACTCTTCAAAAACAAAGAAAGTAAAACACAATCACCAAGTGTTCTACGACACTTAAAAATATAGATGGCAGATAAATTAATTCATGTATTCTTAATAGAAAAGAAAAACAAAGGAGCCAGTAGAAAAATTAGTAACATATGAGCATATAAATTTAAAAACATCATTAATTTATTGGTTAGTGAAATCATAATTAGTGAGAAATATGCCCTTTCTATAAATTAGTTTAAAATTTTAAAACCTTGTTCAGCCTTAAAAGAATAATACTGATCTTTATATTTTAAAAGAAACCTCAGGATAGGCAAGACAATCTTGTATAATAAACACACACACGCAGACACACTTTTGAATGTATCACTACCTCTAGTTTTAAGTTATCATACAGAGCTATAGTAATAAAAAAAATCATAATATAGGCATAAAACAAAACAGGTTGTTCAATAGAATTGAACTGAAGACCTTGGTATAAACCCACACACCTCTGAACACCTGAATTTCAAATGAAAAAAAATGGAAATATATAATGAAAAAAGTAAGTCATTTTCAACAAATGGTTCCTGGTCTAACTAGATGTTGCCATGTAAAAAAATACAAATAGATTGATGTTTATAACACTGAACAAAACTCAAATCTCAGAGGATAAAAGATCTCAGCATAAACCAGATACAATGAACCTGTTTAGAAGAGAAAGTGGATAATAGCTTTGAATGCATTGACACATAAGACAACATCCTAAACAGAACATCAATAGCACAGGCACTAAGATTGACAATTAATAAATTACCTCATGAATAATTAATAATTAATAAACCTCATGAAACTAAAAGGCTTCTTTAAATAAAAGAACAATGTCAATTGCATGAAGCAGAAGCAACCTATATAACAAGAAAAGATTTTCACCAACTCCATATCTAACAGTGGGCTATTATCCAAAATTTATAAAGAACTCAACAAACTAAACATCTACATACCACTTAATTCAATTAAAATGAGATCCATATTCCATGATAGGGAACTCACTCCTGACACTACCTGGCAGATCAGAAGCCACAGGCAGAACAGCCAAGTGACCATGGATAGAACCAAACATGACTGGCAAAAATAAGGCAGTGAAATAATTGCTAATGGTATTCTGCTACACACATAGATACACATATACACATGCCTAGCCCAGTTGTCACAACATAGGCTTCACCTAGAAGCTGGTGGAAAAAGGAAACAGATTCCTGTGGTAAAACACAAATATTAGGCCAAGCTCAGGGAGTCCTGATGAAGAAGGAAAGAAAGAATTGTAGGAGACAAGGAGGCCAAGGGCACCACAAGAAAACCACAGAATCAATTAACCTGGTCTCATAGGAACTCACAAAGACTAAATTGACAACTAGAAAGCCTCCATGGAACTGATCTAGGACCTCTGAATATATGATACAGTTGTGTAGTTTGTTTCTATTTGGGAACTCATAACAGTGGAAACAGGGTTGTCCCTGACTCTGTTGCCTGCTTAGGGGATGATTTATCAGTTTCTCCTATTGAATTGCTTTGTACAGCTTTAATAGAAGAGAAGATGTCTTCTCTCACTGCAACTTGATATGCCATGGCTGGTTTGGTATCTATGGAAAGCCTACTTGTTCTGAAGAGAAAGAAAAAAGAATGGTAGATGAGGAGCAAAGAGAGAGGGTAGAGTGAATAAACTGGAATGGGAAACTAGAAAAATTTCTGTAACTTTTTAGGATAACTGAAGCATGATCTTAATTAGTCATATTGATTAAAACCCACAGTCAGACATTAGGGTGAAAGCTGAAAGATCAGAGAAGTAGAGCTTCAGCCATTAGAGACTTCTTACCTCTATAAATCCTCTAATTGAAAGTAATGGAGATCCTGTCTCTACTCTCCTCATATTCTTGTCTCTGGTTCCTCTGTGCTAGGATTAAAGGCGTGGACCCCTCAAGTACTGCAATCAAAGTTGTGAGTCTCTCAGGTGCTAGATTTAAATGCATAAGCCTCTGGCCACCTGGTCTCTATGGTTAACTAGTAGCTAGCTCTGTGCTTCTGAACTCCTGAAAACCTTTAATTGCAATAACACAAACAAAATAAATAACATTTTCTCCTTTTGTCAAAATAAAAAGCAAAGGTTTTAAGTAATATATAAAAACTATATAAAATAAGAACAATAACTATATTGAAACATATACAGGCAATAATTACATTAACAATATCTAGTTTATTAGAATTTGATAAATTAAGAGAAAATATTCTATTATCTATCATATCTTGATGAGCCCAAATTATCGTACCTAATTCACTTTCTATCCTAATTTCCATTATCAAACCTAAACTTCTTTTTATGACTTTCAACTATATAACCTTTATACTTCTTTTGTGAGTTTCTTTTCTGAGTCTGGTAACAAGAAAAGCTATAACTATCTATCTTCAATTTAATCAGAGACCTTTGAAGTATTATAATATTACCTGAGTAAACAGAAAGTACAGAGCAAAAATCTTATAAAAATAAGAAATAACAGAAAGAACTGGCAGCCTGGACAGTTACCAAATGTTCCAATCCAACATTGGGACATCCGTCTTTGGTCTACAGGCCTAGAATATCTGACAAACATTTCACTGAAACAGGACTTTTTTAAAAGATTGTCCTGCCTTGTCTTGGCAAGATTCAGAAGTCACTTAATTTAGTGTCCTGCTTGTTCAATTTGGACAGCATACTGTTCAGCAGTTGAGACAAGGGCACATTCTTGTCCAGTGGCTAACTTTTGCCACTTATGCTAGAGTAAGTAAATGAGCAGCATGAATGGGCTTATTTTAAATGGGAAGATCATAAGAATGGGTATAAAATCTGACAGACCTGATAACTGAGGTTAATGGGGTACATGATGTAAAATCCCCAAACCCCATATAGGGTTTTTTTCAATGCTCATCATCTTCTGTTAAGTAGATTTGTGCTGCTAGAAGCAATTATGTCTCATTAGCAGAAGAGCGAGTGACTAGGAGGGGCGGGAGGGTCCAGGGAGGGAGTTTGAATAAGGAGACACATGGATAAAAAATATGACTTTATTCATAATAGAAAACTTATGTTATTCAAAATCTTAACTGCCATATTGTGTAGATCTCTAAAGTATTTGAAGACCATTTGCCAGTATCAGATTTTAATCTTGAAAACATACCTACCATGATTAAAAGTTTGAATGTAATGGGTGACTAACTACACACTTGCGTTTCTTTATTATTCTAAATAGTTCATAATAATAATTTGCAAGGACTAGAAATGTAAAATACATTGTTAGATGAGCTGTATAGGTACAATACCTTGAACAAGAGTAGAGCTATATGTACATTATGTTCTAATCAAAATAACCTTAAATTTATATCAATATATAAAAATCCATCTCAATGTGGAATACTTAAACTAGCAGTTGATTTTTTGTTTTATATGTGCATTTAATAACCTACTTTTTCTAGAATTTTTCTTTTCTTTTTAGAACAAGATACTGAATCTAATCTCTTTTCTTCAGGTTTTTTCTTAATCATTACCAGTAATGACATGAAACCAATCCCCATAATGATAACAAATATCCATAACTCACTGAATAACCAAAAATTGCCCATCCTGCCTTTTGGAAATATAAGCTTCAATTTCCTACAATGACTTCCTGCTTGTCTGGTGCTGACAGTATCTTTACGAGACCCTGAAAAAAAAAATGGGATAACTGTCAAGTTCTGGGAAAGCCAGCTATATCATTTGTTGACCTGTCTCTGTGTAATGAGAAAGGGCAGTGATTCTCTCAAGTCCTGGTTAGAGTAGTCTGTGAGGCTTCAACAGCTCAGCTAGCCAGCACAAATTGTCCTGAGCAGTATGTAGTCCAAAGTCAATCTTAAGGTGGTGTTTGACAGTTCAGTAGTATTGCCATACTCTCAGTAGAATTGTCTTTGTGGGGCCCCATCATCTTTTTGGAGACTACAGAGATTGCATTGTCAGATTATCTTTTTCTTGGTAATTTGGTAATTTTCTTTGGCAATTTTCTTTGTATTCTTTTTCTTTGTATACTTATTTGTCCAAAGGTCATTAAATTCCTCGAGATGGTTGTTTTATTTTTCTAAAAGGAAAAAAAAAATGAACAAAGCTCTGCTCCAATCCTAACATAAGGTGTTTCCCTATGAGCAATTTATATTCATCAAAAAAAAAGCATGTTAGTCTTATAAGTTACTTTAGATTGAATGGTCATAGTGGTTTATGAGCTATTACCTCTTCTAATCAAGAGGTCTCTCTTGTTTCTATCATTTCAATTTTATGGTCTTCATAGCTTTTTTATCCTTGTGAAATCAAAAGTTAAATCTCTTTCCCAAAATAACACATATTTTAGTTTTCATTCTCAGGTCAATATATCATTACAGATTATAGGATGATTTAACTCAGCTTTTTCTATTACCCAATATCTTTTAGCAGCTATCATTTTTTTTCTCACTAGCATTTACAAAATTCAAAGCTAACAAAAATTCATATAATCTTTGTTTGAGAGTCTTTATTACTACTGTTTACTAAACATATCTTCTAGAGTTTGATTAGAAATTTCTATAACTGCTTGCCCTGTAGGATTGTATGGCATAATTGTAATATGTTTTATGTTGTAACATTCAAAAAATTGTTTTATTTTACTAGAAACATATGCTGGAGCATTGTCAGTCTTAATGTGTACAGGTATGCTCATGTTAGCCATAACTTCTAACAAATGTATGATTGCAGAGTTAGCCTTTTCAGAACTCAAAGCCATTGCCCATTAAAATCATAAATATGCATACATCTATGGTATAGTGTACATATTTTAGTTTTTCAAAATCTGTAAAAAAGTTCATTTGCCAGATTTTATATCTTTGAGTAACTTTTGGGATATTTCCTGAAAATAATGAAGTTTGGTTGTACAGGGAACAAGTAGGACATTTTCTTATAATTTTCTTGGCTTATTGTCAAGCAATGAAAAATTTCTTTTTCAGATCTTGCTACTGACATAATGATTTTTATAAAATTGTGAGGCTTCTAACACACACCCTATTAAAAGTTGATTAACTTTATCATCACCATGTGCTAGAGGGCCAGGTAGACTCATATGGAATCTGATATAAACTATATATAAGAAATGATTCCTATTTATGACTAGTTTCTATAATCACATAAATAATGAAGTCAATTCTGATTCAACAGGAAAAAGTTCAGCAGTTGTAATATGTAAAACCACTCTCTCTACATTTTGAAAGCCAGTAAATATATTAATATATTCTTTAAAATTCATTAATTTGTGAATCTGACTTTTAGACAAATCATAAGAGCTTTGAACCATTTTACTTAAATTTTTTTGTTTATGGCCTTCCCTTCCTAAATTATTTGTATTAGTATAGAATGAAGGTCTCCAGACACTGGTGTTTCCTGTACAATGTGAGAAAGTATCCAATTGGTTCTTTTAATAAATTTAAGTCTCTTGCTTTTAGAATATTTGTTGTTAATCTCTCCCAAAAAATTTCTTCAAGATCTTTGCTAATGTTAATTTTCTGTCCATAAGGAAGAAATTTCAGCATTAGTAAACGGTACTGCAATTTCTATTGCGTCAATTTCTGTCAATTGATGAAGTCTTAATTTTCCTTTTAAAATTAACTTAAAAACCTTTTTTCACATATGTTTCTAATTTTTTTAATTTTGGTTGTGTGGTAAAAATATAGTCTTCTGTTGTTCATTTGATCTCAACACCATTCATTCTATACAACGGCAGTGTTACATATTTCTTTTTTAATTTTTTTTTTTTTTTAGAAAATAAAGTCCTTTAAAAAATATTCATTCTAAGATGTTATCTTTTCTCTGCATTAAAATTCCTATAGTAGGATGTATAGAGAGTAAAACAACTAGAATGTAATCAAGCTCTAGATCTAAACTATTCACTTGTGCATTCTCTAATTTCATTTCTGTCAAATCTAATTCTCTTTCAGCTTCAGTTGACAATTTTTGAACTATTTAAGTTCTTGTTACTTTTCAAGTTTTGAAACAAATTTCTCAGTTCTTGAGTTCTAAATCCAATTGTGGGCCATAGCCAGTTAATGTCTCCAAGTAAATTTTAAGTCATTAATAGTCTGCAATTGGTCTCTCTTAATTTGTGCCTTTTGTAGTTGAATTCTTTTGAAATCATATTTTATATTCTTAGTAATTAATAGAATCTCCTCTTTGTATTTTTTCAGGAGCAATTAGATACATCAACAAGGCAAAATTTTCCTTACTGCTTCAAACATTTTTTTCTAAAGTATCTACATTTGGATCAGATTGTAAAATATTGTTTATGTTATGGTAAATTTTAGATTGAGGAAACTGTACATGAATTATTCTCAGTGGCTGTCATACAATATATTGGCATTGGGTGAGACTATTTAACATCCTTTTTGGGAGAATGTTCTGTAGTGATATATTGTATATATAGTAAAGTTTTCCTGAAAATCAGAGGACAGAGCCACCCAAAGAGTTAGCCATAGAGGTTATTATGGCTCATACCTTTAATACCAGCATTTGGGGGTTCCATGCCTATGTTCCTAGGACTTGGAAAATATTCATTAGTCCTAGTACTAGGAGAGTAGAACCAGAAAGTGAGATACCTGGGTGGAGAGGAAAAGGTAAAGTGGAAGGAGGCCAGAGTTCAGCACCTCACCTGTACTTCCATCCCTTTAGGCTGAGGATTCAGAGGTATTCAGTCTGAGGATTCCTAAGGAGTCCGCTAAGTAAGAAGCTGTGGCTTATTCCTCTGTGTTTCTAATCTTTCACCTTTTCCCTAATATCTGGCTCTGGGTATTTATTATAAGACCAACTAAAATTCATGCAAAAACTTTGCATTAATATCTTTTAAAAGACATTATTATAAGAAGGCAGCATGAAGGGAAAATTTACTGACTTCTTCTCTTGTAAAAGTATAGTACAAAAATAATTTCTAAAACTGATAATGATAATAGACCATAATTTAGGTATTAGAAATGACTGGGAATTGCAGGTTGTAAGAAACCCATTGGCTGAATCACCTTATTATCATTTCTTAGATCTGTTACCATTCTCCATATTTCCAGATTTCTTCTTAAAAACAAATAAAGGGGAATTCCAAAGCCTTGTCAATTTCTGAATATGTAAAATATTTAGCAGCTCCTGTACCAGCTGTTTTAAGGCCTGTAATTTTCCTGTAGTCAAATCCACTGTTTCACCAAGACAAGTTTATTAGTCATTTTAAAGGTAGGGTTATTCATACCTTTGAAAGGTCAACAGCTGTTGCATCCCATTTTTTACAACCTGAATGGTTAATGATTATTCTTTATAATACCTTTTAATATTTTTCCCAGAAACAGATGTAAGTTTATGGTTTGTTTCTGAGATTGACGGAATGTTAATCTGGGTATTCCATTGCTGTAACAAATCATGTCTCCATAAATTCATTGTTATATTAGCCACATATGGCTTTATTTTTTTCTCTGTCCTTCTGTCCCTGTACATTTGACCCATCTCAAGCTTCCTTTTAGCTAAGGTAAAGTTCCAGTCTCTAAAAGCTGAACATATACCACCTGAATAGAACCATTTGGATGCCAAGTTTTTGGTGCAACATTGTCATATTTGCTCCTATGTCTACAAAAACTTCAGTTGCAATGTGATTTATTTACACATTTAGCTTTGGTATTTGATCATTTATAGAATTCTGCCAAAATATTTGCTTTTCTGTTTTCCAGAAACTTTTGTTTTATTTTCTAACACTATTCTAACATCCAGAACGGTATGTATTTGTTTTTGTTTTTCAATAGGCATTAAGTCCTTTAATTGCAATGGGCAGGATTTTCCTCTAGTGACAAGGAATTACTAAGCCAAATGTGACATGATATTCCAATAGCAAAGGGTGACTCTCTGTGCTTGTTGATGTGTATTCATGGGTTCAGTTATCAGCTTTTGCAGCATCTTCTCCATATTTCAGAAGAAAGGGTACTTCTGTTTGGATTATATCTAGGAAAAAACTCTGCTTCTTGAATTTTTCTGTCTACAATCTCTTTTTAGATGACTTTGTTTGCCACAATTAAAACACTTGACATTTTTATTTTATTTTCAAGACTCTGGAAAACACTTCTACCCAAGCATTATCATGGTTATAAGATTCAATACTGATTATATCTGAGATACATTTTTCTATGGGTTTTGATCTTGCTTTTAAAGGCCTAATAACCATTTTGTATTGTAAATTAGCATCTTTAAGAGCCAAAAATTCAATTATCTTTTATCTAGCTTCTGCATTTGTTATTATTTTATTTACAGCTGAAGTAGATTTTTTAAAAAAAAATTAATGAAGGTTTCTTTTGGACCTTCTATAACTTTAGAAAATGATGAAGTTCTTTCAATTTCTTCAATTCTGATCTAAGCATTTAGCTGCTGCACAGCATGAAATAAAGGTGTGAAAAATCATATGAAGACTATCTTTGTATGTCACCATAATCACCTTCTCTAGGAAGTTGGTCTTGGGAGATTTCTTTTCTTTTCTTTTTTTCTTTCTTTCTTTTTTTTTTTTCCTTCAAATACAAAGCACATAATTTTTGTTTTGTTTTGTTTTGTTTTGTTTTGTTTTGTTTTGTTTGTACTTACATGCCTAGGAAGCAGAAAGACTTGCTCCAGGAAACAGCTAATAAAGGGAGGACTGGATCAATCAGATAACTGCCTGTGAGACTTCCCTCCAGACATAGCCTCCCAATCTCATTTTAAAGGCAACTCAACTCTGAATATTAAAGTCAAATTTACTCTTTAGCGCCACAATCAGAAGCTTGTGGTCTCTTCACATCAGGTCACAAGCAAGGGATGCTGACGGGGACATGGAGCACTGCGCCAAGCCCTTATTTACAACTAAATCCAGATTTTCACCCTGCCCTACACCTCTCAAAATCCATGTAAACTGAGACCACCACACCACAGCCCATCCATAGATCATGCAAGCACAAGGCTAGGCTCTGAGCTGTAGAGAAACACTGAAGTCCAGGATGCACGCTGCCACCAGCAATTCTCATGGAGGCTTTAAGAGCTTGAGATCCAAGGATTTGAATGTGGCCATATTCCTTTCACAAACACACAACAGTAACATACATTTCTGAGAAAATTTTATTGGCCTTTTGGATAAAATTTATTTGCCGGGAAGGATGATCACATCATACTTCTGCTGGAACCAGCCAGTGGCTTCTTCTTCGTTGATTCTGTGCTTAACCCCAATGCAGCCTGTTCTGCACTTCTTGTCTACGATGCCGAGACCTGGCCTACCCAGCACCACATAGAAGTCCAGGCCGTAGATCCCAATGCTTGGGCCATATCTGATGCCCAGATCAATGTGTTCTTGAATCCCAAAGCCAAAGTTTCCAGTATCTGAAAAGTTATTTTTTCCACAACTCATACTCCCACAACTTCAGGCCTTTCTCCAAAATTTCTTCTGCCTTGGCTCCTCGAACAGTGCAGTGAACAGCAATCTTTTCATTTCTCCTGATGCCAAAGGATCTGATGGTGTATCTGGCTTTAGAAAATACAGGTGTCTGGCCAACACTTTGGCTGCCAGGGTCAGTCTATATCCCTGCTCGCCCCAACACAGTATTGAGGCAGAGCTTGCGGATGGGAAGTTCCCGCATGGGGTTCTCCTTTTCACCTTGATCTTGCGCCATGATGGAGAAGAGGAAGGGTCTTGGGAGATTTCAATACCTCTAGCCCTCCTTCATTGTTCAATGGTCCTAGCCTTATTTTTCCACTAGGTCCTCCACTGTAATTGAGGACCAGGCTCCTATACTGTCGTAACCAAATTTTTCCAGTATTGAAAAACAATTTTGTTACTAATTGACTATGAATTTAGCATTTAATTCACAAAAGCTAAATGCATACCACATGAAATTCCACAGGAATCCAGTCAACTTTTACACAGCATTAGTGATATCTGTTCTTTGGCAGTTGTATATGTAAGGTTACTGGATAAATAAAGGTCGGTTGTTTGAAAACCTTGGGCTGTTCTCTAATTTTGTCATTATGTCAAATATGTCAATCCTAATTATGATGATTATCTCTTTATTTAATTGCTCATTTATTAAACCATTAATTGCATAATCTTGCAGAGACCTAACTGTCTTCATCAAAATAGTTTTTCCTTTTTTTAATGTGGGAAAAATACTTTTTAAAAAATCTTCCCTTTAGAATTTCTCAATTGTCTCACCAACTCTGCTGCTTCTGGTGGTGAAGTATGAGGCTGAATGCTGCTTCATAGAATAGTAAAAGTCCGAGCAGGTATCAAGGCAGCTACCTAGTATGTCAGCAGACTGAGGTCTAGGGATAGCCCACAGCCTACAAGGAAAAAAGGCCAAACAGGGAGCTGGAGAAATGGCTCAGAGGTTAAGAGCACTGGTTGTTCTACAGAGGACATAGATTTATATTCCAGCAACAGCATAGTTGCTCATAAACATCTAAAATGAGATCTGGTGCCCTATTCTGTCACAGCATCCTCTTTTGGAGTTCAAGTATGCATGTAGGCAGAACATTGAATACATGATAAATAAATAAATCTTTAAAAAAAAAGCCAATGATCCAGCCCCATGCAAAGGGGAATGTGCAAACGCTACCGACACCGTTAAGAATTTGGAAGCCAAGTGCCTGAGAAGATTGCTGCAGAGAGGCAAAATCCAAACTCAAACAGAAAAAAGTCCTGAACTTATTCAGAGGGCTTAGGGAAAACAAGAACTAAAAGACTAGCTGGCAAGGGGGAGACACACTGACAGAAGCCCCACAAACAGTTCTGGCATGAACTCTTGGATACAAAGCCATGGGCAAAGGGCTTTCCATTAATTTCTAAGACTTGGGTGCCAGATGAAGAGTGATACTAATTAGTCTTACTAATCAAAACCGAGATTCAGATATTAGGGTGAAAGATGAAAGATCAGAGAGGCAGAACAGCAACCACTAGAGATTTTTTACCTCCACACATCCTCTAATTGAGAAAATGGGGGGGGGATGCCTATCTCCATTCTCTTTATACTTCTGTCTCCATCTCCCCAGTGCTGGAATTAAAGATGTGAACCTTCCAAGGACTAGAACCACCTTTGTTATCCTCCAAGATGCCGGGATCAAAAGCATGAACCTCCTACCACCTGACCTCTATAATTAACTAGTGGCTAGCTA
The DNA here is from genome assembly GCA_004025045.1 of Sigmodon hispidus. NCBI lineage: Eukaryota > Metazoa > Chordata > Mammalia > Rodentia > Cricetidae > Sigmodon > Sigmodon hispidus. The sequence continues at coordinate 206,764 of PVIH01001486.1, read as the reverse complement.
CACCCTCTGAATTCCAGGAAATGTTTGTCAGGACACAATAAAAATATCCTACAGCAGATAGCTTAAAACTAAGACCTTGGGCATGTTAGAGACACTTGCTAAGAGATGTTTACAAGAAAGCTGAAATGATTAACTATACTCATACATGGTTTGGGAGGAGTTGAGCCACATGTGTACTCAGAGGTAGAGTTTGGTGTCACCTGTGACAACAAAGCAAAATGGCTTGCTATTTAGCATTAACTTAAACCATCTCAATTTTCTCTTTTAAATAATTAGGTATAGGTTTAAATAGAGAATTCTCAAAAAGAAGAACTTCAAATGGCCAAGAAACACTTGAAAATTTGTTCAATATTTTTAACCATCAGGGAAATGTAAATCAAAACAACTGAGATTAAACCTTATACTTGTCAGAATGGCTAAGATCCAAAGCACAAGTGATAGTTTATGCTGGAGAGGATATAGATTAAGGGAAACACTCCTATGCTAGTGGAAATAAAAAACTCGTATAGCCACTATGAAAATGAATATGGCAGTTTCTCAGAAAGTTGACACTAAGACTTCCTCAATACCTAGCTATATCCCTCCTGGGTGTATACCTAAAGGATGCTCCATCCTACTGCATGGACACTTACTCTACTATGTCTATAGCAGTATTATTCACAATAGCTAGAACCTGAAAACAATCTAGGTTTCCTGCAACCAAAGAATGATTTTTTAAAATGTGGGACATTTAATCAATGAAGTATTAATCAACTGTTAAATCAATGACATCTAGGAATTTTCAAGTAAACAAATGTAACTTGAAAGTATATTGAGTGAGATAACCCAGAGCAAGAAATACAAACATGGTATGTCCTCATTTAGAAGTAAATAGTAGCTGCTAAGTAAAGGATAGCCATGCTATAATCCAGAGACCCAGAGAGGCTAAGTAAAAAGAGTACTCAAGGGGTAACACATGAATCTCCCTGGGAAGGAGAAATACAATAGATTTTATGGGTGGATTGAGGGCATGTGACATGACAACAAGAGTTATGGAGAAGATGGGTGAGATAGACCATAAGAATGGAGGACACATTACAAAGTCTAGGTAGAAACCTAGGAAAGGGAAACTCCAAGGAATCTACAAGGGTGACCGGAGGGATGACTCCTAGGAACAGAGAATACACATCATGAACTGGCCATTTTCTGTAACCAGACAAGACTTCAGAATACCAACCCATCCACAAAACCTTCAACTTACAATTTGTCCTGCCCATAAGATATGCTGAAGTAAAGGTCATGTAGATTGTGTGAGAATATCTAACTAATGATTGGTCTAGCTTGAAAACTAGAAGAGCCAGAAAGCAAAGGCTGATAGCCTAGAGAACTATAATGAAACCAAACATGGACCAGGTTTATGAAAATCAATGAAATTTTCCATAATAATACTCTGCTAAGATCATAAACCAGCTTCTAGAATAATCATCATCAGAGAGGATTCTTCCAGGAACTAATTGGTGCAGGTGAAGGACCAGAGTCAAACATATGAAGTTTGAGAACTCCTGTAGACATGGAGAAGGAAGGAGCCAGAGGGGTCCACAAACAAACAAATAACTATGATAAAAGTAATCCATAAAATCAAATAAATAATCTAGTCTTATAGTGGTTCACAGAGACTAAGCCAAAAAACATAAGGAAGGATAACTGTGGTCAGAAGGTAATAGATGAGAGACAAATAAAAATAAATAAATGAAACCATGATAAAGAATAAGTACACACTTAAGTGATGGTATGTTTCAAAGAACGAAGTTTTCTAACAAAACTGTTATTCAGAAAAAGTTCTCTGTACTATTTCTGGAAAACTAATTGTTAGCATGACCACTCCCATTTCCAGTTTGTCTTTCATGACAGTAAAATTAAATGAAACTGATTTACTTTTTATTGCTTACAAGAAAAATGCAAGCAGTAAAATTTGGGGCCGGTTGCTTAAGACTAGATAGAAGTTTTTAATCACTTTTGTTAGCTCAGATAATTTATAAAGTGAAAAAGACAAAGCTGTGTCTATATATGAAGAAACTATATACATAAACTATAAATGAAGAAATCATTTATAAATATGAATGCTCAGAAAACAAAAAAGTGGTTCTGGGAATATGGGAATTTGGCTCATTTCAAATAGTGCTTGTCTAGCAAGCATGAGAAATTGATTTAATTCCTAGAAATATGGCCTTGAATTCAATTTCAATTCCAATAAATAAATAGAAATGTATTTGAAAAATAATGAACTAAACATGGTCTAGCAGTTTGAATACTAGCAGCCCCCATAGACTCATATGCTTGAAATTTCGGTCCACGGGCGATGGCAAAAGAAGGTATTGCCTTATTGGAGTAAGTATGATGCTGTGGGGGGGGACTTGAAGGTCTTATATGTTCAAGATACACCTACTATGGCACAGAGTCTCCTTCTGTTGCCTGTAGGTCAAAATGAAGTACTCTCAGCTTCCTCTCTAGCATGATGTCTGCCTGTACAACACCATGTTTCTTATCATGAAGATAATGGGCTAAACCTCTGAAACTGTAAGCCAGCTCCAATTAAATGTTTTTCTTTTAAGAGTTGCCATGGTCATGGCATCTCTTCACAGCAATGAAATCCTAACTAGACACATGTTAAAAAAAAACTATTTTATATATTTGTCAAATTTCTAAAACAATAAATATATAATTGCTTTTAGAGCCAGGTATGGGGTCAATTTATAATCCCAAAAGTGGGAAAGTAGAGCCAGAAGGATACCTGAGACTCTCTGGCCACCAAACAAGCCTACAGGGTAAGCTTCAAATTCAATGGGAGAATCTCCAGCATAAAGAGAGCCATCTGCTGATCAATAACATTCAAGGTTGTCCTCTAGTCTCCACAAGTACATTCACACCCAAGCACATGTACCCACGTACACATGAACACCAATCATGCACATAGACACACACACACACACACACACACACACACGTGTTGATGTATATACATATATTATCAAATACAATTTCTAATGATAATAATTTTAGAAAAATATAAACAACACTTTTAAAGTACAAAATTTTGTGAAAATGTATCCTAAATACATCACTTAAAAATGTTAGTATGCTATTGCAACTTTACTATATTACTAGTATATTAGTACATAGTTTTATTTTACTGTGTTATTTGTATGAATCTTTTGATCTATGTATGTCCGAACACCATTGTGTGCCTGGATTCTGGAGATGCTGAAAGGGTACATCAATATCCCTGTAACTGGAATTAGAGATGGTTGTGAGGTATCATGTGTTGTCTAGGAATTGAATCTGGGTCCTCTGAAAGAGCAGTCAGTGCTCTTAAACACTGTACCATCACTTAAACATCCAGTATATTACTTCATTACTTTTTGTTTTTATTGAGATTTTATGGACAAAATATTTTCTTTACATTGGAGAAACAATTTAATACATTATATAGATTTTATACAGTAAGTTAAATACAATGACATACCTCATGTGGCTATAAACGGTGATATCATTTTCAAGGAACCTAATTATCATGAATTAAAGAAAAAATAAAAGTGAAGTGAATGTCACCAACATAAGTATTTTGTCATTTGGATAATGATCAGAAGAACTAGGTAAAACTCAGCAAAAAGTTCCTACAGTACTTCAGGCACATTCACTATCTATTATTTTTTTAATGGTATGTTTTAGATTGTTTCAAATCTCCAAGTAGTCTAGAACTTTCTGTCTCATTCTTAATACAAACGAAAAGTGACTTGTCAATCCTGCAATTGTAAAGGGCAAGCAAATACCAGTATTTCTTTATCATCTGTAATTCTGAGACATACTTTTAAGCTGAGAAATAAAAACATTACAAACTAATGTGACAAAGATGTTAATGGCCATCTTAATATTCCTTTGCTAGTTTCCTCCTTGTGTATTTAAATGCAGAGAATCAAGGAGCCATGGTTTTATTTTTTCATATATTAACTTTGAGACAGCCTCTCTCTATTTAGTCAGTGCTGTTCTTAAACACTCATTATTCCTGCCTTAGTCTTCCAAGTACTGGGATTACAGCCATAGAACATGGTGTCTGGGAAAACCAGTTTTATCTGAAGTAATAATCCTTCATCAGGAGTTCCTTTGAGGCTGTTCTGCTTCCTCTATGTGCCTTCTCTCTTCCTGATCCTCTGTATGAAAGACTACCTTTCTTGAGGTGACAATTAAGTAGTCTCCAGAACTGTAAATTCATGAAGCATGCTGATCAGAAAAGACTTGTTTCTAGAGGCTTCCTACAGCATGTGGATTTCCTGTCCTTCTCTCACTACAGTCTTCCATTTCTCCTATGTCTTCTTCAGGGGCAGCTTTGAATGGACCTATTTCCTCCAACAACAATGACTCTTTGGTACCTGGGCAACTGAGAGCAGTCAGAATTTAACATGACTTTAAGAATTGCATCTTGCTATGACTCATACTAGTTTCCAACTAACAGTTTACAAAGTTCATTTTATTCATATAAAATGATTATTATCACAAATGATTAATGACCCCATTTGTCTTATCAAAATAAGAGCATTAAGTCATCTTCAATAAAGATTTTGAATATAGGTATATATTAAAAACACAAAATACATTTTTTATGCTAATATCTAGTAGTCATAATTTTATACCAAAATTATAGTAAAGATATGAATTTTGTGATGAGAGTGCTATAAAAAGATAAATATTCTTGGTGATGGAGCTGAGCCCTGATTCTTGGATCAGCAGCAGGAGTATAGTGAAGAAACCAACAAGAAGCTAAATTTAGGATCTAAGAAAGCTCACAAGTCTTACTTACTCTGAAGCACAAAGGACATAAATTTAAAAATCTTAGAACAGGTTACATAAGGTGGTCACAATGGCCACTTCATAATGGAGATTGCTGGATATTTCCTGGCACTCTGAGAGACAATGTACTTTAATGTAGATTATATTGATTTAGCCTAACACAACTGTTTCCTCTTGCCTTGCAATAAGTTGGAGCAAATCAATGCAATCTGCATTTCAATACTTTGTTTTACTGACTTCTTAATAGACATGGTTAAAAATTTTTGATTAGAGGACAATATGTCCATACCTATGAATAAATAGACTGCATACAGGTAGGAAGCCAGAAAACAAAATAAACCACTTTATTTTTAAATTCACAGAAGCAATTAATGCTTGCGTAATTTAGAGACATTGTCAATAGAGACATGACCTTGCTTATTTTGTGACTATATCTCAGAAGCTGCCTTGAGGGTGGTCATTTCTCATTGTGAATACTGTATTCATTCCATAACAATAAAACGTAAATGTTAGAAGTATTGCCAATAAAAGCACAATGAATTCAGCTTATCCATCCTACTTTTCTCCTCTTTAGCAACTATACTGTTCATGAATGTCAAATAAAATTATGAAAAATATTTTGAAAACTGAGGTTTTATGCAAGTTCTTCCTCTATTCTACAGTTAATTGTCCTGTGGTATTATATGTAGTGATATGTGGTCTAAAGGAAATGACCAGAAGTGTTGATGTTTTGATGCCATTGTTTGTAAAGTCTTATTATTGTAGATCTAACTAATCATAGGGTATTAACAGAAATACAACTAAATCAAAATGTTTTAACCAATGTAAAGATATTTATGCATGTGGGTTAAGACAAAGAGAATTGTTTATTTAATAATGTTCTAATTAAATGTGGATACTAAAATGTTGTATGAAGTCTTGGGAGATTAATCAGTTGGAAATGTACTTGACTGTCACTTAATCTGTCAGCTTCCACATAAAGATTTACAGACTGAACATAGTTGTGTGTAATTAATCTCATTCTTAGGTTTTATGGTCAGATGAGGGGGCCTAATCTGGAAATTCCTGTTTCAGAGACAGTCACTGTATCAAAAATTAGGTGAAAAATGATTGACAATGACACACCCAGTATTGACTTCTGACTTCCACAAGTATGTACACATAGACACATACACATGGATAAACCACATACTACACACACACACATACACACACACACACACACACACAAATACACACACACATACTCACATGGCTATATGGATGTAGATTTTATGAAACGTTTGATACATCTAACTTAGAAGTGAATGAAGGAGTGCTTATGATATATAAGTATGGATATCACAAAGAAAACAGATGTTATACTGTTCTTAGAAAATTTCATTTGTTGTTACTAAGAGCAAATGAATATATTTAATAAACTTTTAAGATACACTTGATTCAGGTACCATGAAGGCATAAAAGTTAACTAATATATATCTGCCATTCTCTCCATTTTCTTATGTAATTCAAAAATTGCTCTCTTTTCTTTCCTTTCCTTTTATTTTATTTTATTGAGGCAGGGTTTCTCTGTTTGACAGTCTTGACTGTCTTCTAATTCATTCTGTAAACCAGGCTAGTCCTGAACGCTTAAGAGATCCCTGTCTCTTCCCTCCAAGTGCTGGGATTAAAGGTGTGTGCCACCACAGTCCAGCAGTTGTTCCCACTCTTGATTTGGCTTAACTTTAGATATTCTTTTTAAAAAAATAAACTTTATTTTTCTGTTTCACAAAAATCCAGTTTTGTTTACAGAATTTCTAAGGGACCCTTGAACTAGATGTAACCCAATCTTGGCATGGGAGGCTTCATTTTATGACAAAAGTTGACCAATTAGCACTTCTGTTTCCCTCATTCATTTCATATATATATATGAAAAGAAAATATACATATATATTATCAAGCATCTACTATATTCTCTCCATACTGCCCCTCTAATGTCCTTTCATGATATGACAAACAAGATATACAAGCTAAACCACATATAATTCACATGGAAACAACCTAGATGGCCCCTCATCTGAAGAATAGATGAATTAACAAACTGTGGTACATCTACACCAATGGAGTACTACTCAGCAGTAAGAAAAAAATATATCCTAAAATTTGCAGGAAAATGGATGGATTTGGAGAATATCCTCCTGAGCGAGGTATCTCAAACCCAGAAAGATAAGCAGGGGATGTACTCACTCATTAGTGGACTCTAAACAAACAAACAAACAAGAAAAAAGCCAAGCATGCCCAAGCTGCAAACCACAACTACTGAACAGCTTGGGATCAGAAACATCTTGGACTGACTCTTTGGATCCCACTCCTGCTAGAGGAACACCTGACTCAGTCTTGAGGTTGGGGGGAAAAAACTGGGTCTGCTAGGAGTGGAGGCTGAACTAAGCAATATTGGGACATTGGGACCATGGGACTGCCTGCTGCCTGCCCAGGGAGGGGATGGGGAGTTGTAGAGAAGAGAGAATGACCTGATGTGGTGGGAGGGGGAAGGGACCTTGAATAAGGATATACAAGGATAGAAAGTGTGACTTCTTTGTTTATAATAATAAAATAAAATAAAATGAAAAAAAGAAATGACTTGTTTTGATTCCTAGTATCCCATGGCTAATTACAAGTATTTGTAATTCTTGTTCCAGGAGATCTGAATACCTTCTTAAGACATTATCAGTATAAGGCAGGCACATGATACACAGAGATAAACATGCTGGCAAAATACTCATGTTCATATAAAAATTGGTTAAAAAATTACAGAAAAACAGTTTAGTAAATAAACTTCTATAAAGGGAATAAGACTGAGAGGTTATTAACAATAAGTATCAGTCCTGGAAATGTATCTCACAGAGCATAATTTAGATGGGTAGTGTGAAAAGTTAAATGAGATAGCACAATACTCCTTGCATTGGTTAACAGTTGTTTCTCAGACTATGTCTTCCTACAAGTACTTAGGAACATTAAATGTGATAGACTTCACTGCACTAACATGTATTAAATTGGCTTTTTAAAGCCCACTCCCTGCTGTGGGATGCCCCGCTCAACCTCGGTACAAGGACAAAATATGGGTCTGTCACAACTTGATATGTTGACTACTCTAGGGAGGCCTTACCACCTTTGAAGAGAGGATGGTGGATGGATTGGGGGACAATGGAAGAAGGGGAGGGAGGGAGAACAGTGGAGGTGATGTAAAAGCAATTTTAATAATAATTAAAACATTTTCTAAAAATCACCTTGTATCTGTGAGAAACAAAGCTATTTACATAAAGAAAATTGCTTTGTGTGTATGTATACATGAAGATAATATTTCTTATATTGAATAAAAATAAAATAGGAAAAAAACGTGATCTGAAAAATCTTCAGTAATATTACGACTCTTCAAAAGCACTGAGGTGGACACAAAACATAAGAACAAGGCTTTCGGTAGACTGAGGTGATTCCAAGTTTATCAAATAAATTGCTTCCTTTCACTTACTTGCAAATTTCTAGGGATTTACAGAAAAAAAATATGTAAGTCTCCTGCAATAAAAGAAGACATGATTTCAGTGTACAGTAGAGTGAACATCTATAGAAGGTGTACATTAAATGTGAAGTAGAAAGGTAGATATCTCAGTGACTGAAGAACTGTTGAGTTGGTACATATTCTTAATGCTTTCTAATAAATATCTTATAGAACTGATGATGTCCTGGAAGTACATGAGGCTATAAGGGAGCCACAGCAAAGATGCTAGACTGGACTTTGGATAATTTTCTCTCCCTACCCTACGATCACTGCTCCTCTGAAGTAATTATCACAGACATAGCAAGCTTTTTCTCACAGGCTTTTTCCTAGACCCTGACATACTTTTTATTTGGATCTCTATGTTTTTTTTAAAGATTTATTTATTTATTACGTATACATCATTCTGCTTCCACTGTGCCTGTAGGCCAGAACAGGGCATCGGATTTCATTATAGATGGTTGTGAGCCCCCATGTGGTTGCTGGGAATTGAACTCAGTACCTCTGGAAGAACAGTTAGTGCTCCTAACCTCTGAGCCATCTCTCCAGCCCCAATCTCTATGTTTTTATGTTTATGAAGAGCCACAGAAATGTTAATACTTACAGAAAGTCTGAAGATACACCTAAGAAAAACTACAGCTAGTGATTTGTATCCAGATACCATTGATTTGTTTGTTTGTTGTTGGTGTTACTACATCCTTGGGGAACTACACAACCAATGTAACTGAAAGTTTCAATAAGTAGTGAAAATTTTCTTTTTCATGATCCTCTAGCAATACTTGAACATAAAATAATAATGTATAAGTAGTGAAATTGTGGTTTTGAATTTTGTTTTTGGTTTTTTGTTCATTTTTTTTCATTAACTGGAATATGTTATCTGATTTTATTTGTTTGTTTGTTTTAGTTATTTAGGGCTGTTTCTTTGCACATTTCTCTGGTATACTATAAATGTCTTGGTACCTAGGGAAACTCTTCTTTTTTTATCATTTCCAAAAAGTCATCTTAAAAGGGAGACATTAACAAATGATAATATAAAAAGTATAATAAAGGCACCAGCACTAATTGCCCCTGTTCTAAGCTGCCTACCACTTTTCATTCCATCCATTTCCTTGTACTAACTATGATTTAGTTTATAATACCTATGCTTGAATGTTGGCTTGTTTTCTCTGTTTCAAATTTAACTGGCTACAGAAATACTTTCTGTTGCAGAAAACTGACTATTCACAATTCTCATATTGTTTAAATGAATATGTTGTTTAATAATTATCTTGTTGATAACAAGTACTTTTATACCTATATAAAACACTTAAATAATATTATATATTTTCATGGAGTTTACTGGTAATCCTGTGACTTTGAGCTTTTAAAACTAGTACTCTTAAAAACTTCAGTTCTGCAACAGAACACTTGCTGGGTTTTATCCTTAGGCATTCTCACTTTTCTATTGATTCCTTAGCTATTTTGCAGTTAACATTTTTCATTCTTCATCTGAGATAACATTAGAAAGGAGAAATGTTCCCTTTCTTTTTGGAGAAGTATAACAGAAATTACGGTTTGCCTCAATAGCATTTTCATAGTTTCCCAGAAACCCCTCCATCACAAAGCTTCTCATGCATCCAGATCCCAACAACCTCCCAATAGCCATGGACTCCCAGTAAGGTCAATCACTCCTTCAGCCAAGAGTGCTGGCATGAACTGGCTGAGAACCAATTTATATCTATCACATATAAATCATCCTTTTGAGTGACAGCTTTAGGCATTAGGACACTTTTGTCATTGTTTATTGAGGCATTGTTAGGGGAAGAAGGTAACTTCAGGAGATTACCTTCTTGTTTTCACTCTAACAAGCACATTGGGGGAAACCATCTATTTCTGCCTCTGGACACTGCTGTATCTGAATGCAAGAAGTGAAATTGGTGCTGTCATTAAATGACCAGAATGAGATCTTGCCCTAGGTTAAAGCATACATGGTGATAAGGCAGGGAAATACAGAGGGCCTAGGAACAGCCTTGTTCACTTTCCCATGTTGTTGACACTTCTTCCCATGTGATTCAACTATTACCAACTGAGCAGTGCTAGAATTCTCTGCTTTCAGCCTAAATCATTCTAAAGGATCAGGTATGAATGGCATAGAACATTAACAAACATATTTTGTAAAAAAATAAGTTTGCTGATGTTGAATGTTAGAGATGGAGTTAAATAGGATGTTGTCCTTTGCCCTTGCTCTTTATCTTCAAGAAGTAAAAGACAAAAAAAAAAAAAATTTTTACAAACAAGAAGTTTAGTTATAGCTTCCAAAATACAAAAGTAACTATCAGAAATAGTGTGATGATAAATATATCTCATATGCTTTATAAACTGAGTCAATAGTTTTAAGTCTCTACTCAGTTTTTCCAGATTATGAAGAAAAATTGTCCTGACCTTTAGCCCTGAAGTGACTCTATTGAGCTGTTCCTGTTATCTCTTTCAACAAGTGAAGGCCATGACAATATGATACAAGAGACAAGTGGAGAAGGAAGACTTAAAAAATGGTGATAAGCATCTAAACAGGGCTCTTTTTTTCCCTCAAGGCTTTGTCCTAACAATGAGGGAAAAGATTAGTAAGGGAGAAATGACTGACAGTTGGGAATTTGCCACTCAGATGTGCTCTACATATCTACAAGAGTGTAATCTCTTCAATTCATAATCCTAAATGGTTCTTATCACTGAGGGATGCTTGGTGTATTGTGTGTCAGAGAAAAAAGTGTCTTAGGTTTCTGTGGTTTGACTTTTACTGAGGAGAAAAAGGTAAGCTAATGTATCATTTTTCCAGACACCACCCTGATGATAGAGCAAAGACATGTTTCTACATTAGTGAAGCAGTAAATTTATCAGGATTCCTTATATGTGTGGCAGATGGGTGACTTACAGCATCAAGGATGATTCAGCAAGGCATACCACTTAAAGCACAGCCCAGCCTCAGTGACTCAGCACTGCTCCACAGCTCCGTTGCTCCATTGCTTACCAAGTTATTGCTAAAGATTCATTCATTCCAAACACTTAAATTTCCAAAAACTACATTCCTATTGCATGAATCCTAATTATCTTATAATAAAAAAACAGGATTTAGATATTGGGGCAGATGCTAAAAGATCAGAGAGACAGGGTAACAAGCCACAGCCACTTCTCACCTCACCAGGTCCTCAGCAGAAAGGAATCTTGAGGAGTCCTCAGACTGAGTAGAAGAAAGAAACCTGAAGGCCAAATGAAAGGTGCCAAACTCCTGCCTCCTACTTCTTTCTATTCCTTTCACTGCCCAGCCATATCACTTCCATTTTCAAACTTCCTATTGCTGGGATTAAAGGTATGTGCCACCACCTCCACCACCCCCTGGTTCTCTTTCTTTTTTGGACTGGATTAATCTTGTGTAGTCCAAGATGGCCTTGAACTCACAGAGATCCAGATGGATTTCTGCCTCAAAAATGCTAAGGTTAAAGGTGTGTGTCCTATATGGCTAATTCTGTGGCTAGCTCTGTCCTTTGATCTTTAGGCAATCTTTATTTGATATACAATATATCACCACAGGTCCCCTTCTTACCTTAACTCCAGCCTTATCATAGAGATACTGATGGAATGGGAAGAATGTCCAAGGGCTGATTCCCATTTTAAAATCGATATATATGGTGAATCCTTAAAATTATAAAAAACTAATTTAAGCATTAGTAAAGCATCACATTAAATCAACATAACAAAGATATAATCTTTAGAGTAACATCAAAAGAGGCAGACCTGAGCGTACAAATAAACAGTAAGGATTGAAGTATACAAATGGTTTAAGCAGTAGGATGCTTTTCAATGTGCAAAAAATCCTCCCACACACATAAGGTGAAAATGCATAGCCGATTTACTACAAAGACCTGTTCCAACTGGCTAAGGAGGGCACTTTCTTGAGACAAAAAAGAAACATCAAATGAGACTTAATCTTAGTTGTTTTAATTTGCTAAATAAAGATAAGGCTGATTGCATTATAATTTTAGCACATTTAAAGTAAGTGAAATCAAATTTATTATACAAAGATAAGAGTCAATGAAATGATTTGAAAGTGCATAGTGCCTATTATTATAAAATACATTTGCTATTCATTTTCAGCAAATTTGGAAAGACCGAGGCTGTCAAATATTTGCAGTTATGTGCATTTAATTTTGGCAAATAAATTCACATAGCTCTTCCTTTCCCAGCATAAGTTTCGACATTCATTAACAAAGACAGGAGATTACACAGTTCTGTCAACACTTAACACATACCACATTATTAACATAACACATTAACAGCATAATAATAATGACTACTATTCATTGTTACAAGAATTTTATGCTATCACAGACTTCATCTAACTTACTAAAAACTTATACTCATATATATCAGAATCATTTTACAAATAAGAAAACTGAGGCATGTGAAGTAAATAAATGAACCAAGACAGTATAATGGTGAAAATGAGGAGCAGATTAAATTTAATCATTGTAATTTACACTATATAAAATATGTGAAATAATATGATTCTTGACTTTCAATGACCATATTTGGACAAGACTCTGTAACTTGCTTTTTATTGTTTTGTGCCATTTTAAAACAGGAACAAAAGCAAATAAACAAACAGTCTTATAGAGGAAGATGTTATTTATGGTGCATCATTGTATATCTGCTATCTCTGAAGGCTAAAACAAAGCCAACCATATAGTCTAATTGTATTAATGTAATTAAATAGCAGAAATATTTCTTTCAGTTGCTGCATCAACTCTCTAAAGTGTAGTTCAACTCCTCTTTTGCACCTGTAAAATCTATCTGCAATTTCCATACATTTTTTTTCCATTACAAACAAAGCCCTTTGAAAATCAGCTTTTTAAAGTAATGCAAATATATCATTAAAATCGAAGTTTTACAAAATGTAATTTCCCTGTCATGAGAGAATGCTGCACTCTTCACTGACTTGCAAATTTCTTTTTGAACAACATACTCTTCAAGGATACAACATATTCAAAAATTGAAAAGGCTAAGAATGTGCACAAAAAGCAGAAGCAGCATTAACATATAGATTAACCCCATCAAAGGGTGATGTTTGATGGGTTATTCAATGGGATTCTTATATCAGCAGCTAAAGAGCTGAGCTCCACTTCTGAAAAGCCTCTAATTCCACAGTCTGTCTTGTCCCTGACATGAAAAGTGGACTTGAATGCTGGAGGCGTGGGTGCCAGTTACCAGGATAAACGAGAAGCTCATGGGAATTAAGAGATTACACTGTTCTGCAACACATAATTAAATGGCAGAAAGATTCATGTCAGTAATTCTAAAACCAAAGCATATGGATTTACTTTCATTTCAACTATTTCTCTTTTTAATTTTTACCTTCCATTAAATATGAAATTGTATTTTATTCTTTTTGTTGGAATAAATCCAAAGTATAATCAAAGAGCAGCCAATTTCATAATCACATTAAAATATTTTTATATTTTATTATTCAAATTTAGTCAAAGTAACTAAAATACAGTTTGCAAATTTCATCATCATTGAAAAACCAATCATAAATATAGCTTTTATTTTTAGTAATTATTTCTTCTCTTATTTTTTAATTTTTAATTATGAATAAAGTCACATTTTCTATTTGTGCATATCCTTATTCAAGGTTCCTTCCCCCTCCCACCACATCAGGTCATTCTCTCTTCTCCATATCTCCCCATCTCCTCCCCAGCATGGGCAGGAGGTCCCAAGGTCCCAAAGTCGCTATATTGCTCACTTCAGCATCCACTCCTAGCAGATCCAGTTTCCTCCCCCCAGCATTGAAACTGAGTTAAGTGTTCCTCTAGAGGGAGTGGCATCCAAGGTGCCAGTCCAAGGTGTTTCAGATCCAAGATGTTCAGTGGTTGTGGTTTGCAGCTTGGACATGCTTTGCTTTTGGCTTTTTTGTTTAGAGTCCACTAATGAGGGAGTATATCCCCTGCTTATCTTTCTGGGTTTGAGATACCTCGCTCAGCAGGATATTCTCCAAATCCATCCATTTTTCTGCAAATTTTAGGATATATATTTTTCTTACTGCTGAGTAGTACTCCATTGTGTAGATGTACCACAGTTTGTTCATCCATTCTTCAGTTGAGGGGTTAACTTAAAGTTTTACTAAAGGTCTGTAGATTGTTATATCAGCTATGATTCATGTAACTTATGAAACTCTGTAGCAATCTCAATCATCTATGTTTTGAAGTGTGTTGAAAATCTTTTTATACATAATAGTTATGAATTCATTATGTTTTTGCTGACACATGCAAAAACATCTGGTCTGCAAATTTTCTCTGGAATTTAAGATATTTCTCAAAATTACTTCTAAACCTTCATGTTACAGTGTGTGTTTAAATTTCTTACTTTGGCTTTGCTATTTTAAAAATGAAGATCCACTTACTTTGCTTTTATATTTTAAATTTACAGAAATGTTGAAAGACTGTTAAATAAAATACAGTCCTTAAGTCTTTCCCCTGGACTCAGGACTAGCATTTTCTCATTCACTCTCCATGTATGTGGAGTGTGTAAAATCATGAATGCCCAGATTGGGCTAATATGAGGCACATGCTCTCTTTGAAGATAATCACACTTTCAATTAAAATGAAGAATTACATAAATGCTTTACATTTCATAATATTGAAGCATATATGAATTAAATTTATAGAATAAATTCCATTATTTATTATCTAATGATTTTATTGATAAGCCTGTTCTCTAAGTAGATTTAGAAAATCTTCTGTATTGGGCAGACAGATCTCTAGACCTATTTTATGTGAGCTTCACTATCAGGTTTTGGAAGTAAAGTTTTTGCAGCTACAAGAAATAAATTATTATTCTTTTGTCTATCTTTTTCCATACAAAATTGATTGTTGAAACTATCCCAACTTTGGTCAAATTTAGTTAACATTATGTTACCAAAACATCACTTTTGCTATGAAATTAATTTACATGGAGATAAATAAAGCAGTTATTGAATATTAACCATTTTAATGTCATTTTTAATGTTTCTATTTATTTTCTCTAAACTTAAGCTTTTCTCACTCCAGAGATACAGTAGTTTTTAAATGACATTAATGCTTTCAAAGAATGCATATATATGTATACTTATGTATATATTTATATATACATGATCATTATATATGAATTATGTTGTATTTTTATTTTTCATGCTTTTATTAATTTTTGAACTTAAACTTTGTTGACAAAGCCTTTTTAGGTTTCTATTTCATTTATGTTTACTAACTTTCCACTACAGATTTTATTTAAGAATTATGTCAACCACTATCCTTGGTAACTAGTATTGGGGTGTTACACCATAATATAGTGCTATAGACACTCAGCTTTCTTTTCAAATTATAGATTTTGGTTTCAAGTGTTTCAATGAGCAATATTATCATAAATATTTTAAATTTGATTAATATTAATGTTTTCCTCAGGAAGTTTAGGAATATATAAATGTGCATAAATTTTTATTCTTAGTACTATGGTATTAATATTCAAATGTAATATGTAAATTATGACCAGAATACTATTAGTGTTACATGTATAGTGTCTATGCTACTTATGCTACTTGCATTTTTCTTTTGTCTTTGATTAGTATTTTGTCAGTTTTATAGAATATTCCAAGCTAATAATATTCTTTATCACCTTACAAAAGATAATATGATTAATTATATGATTCTTCTTGTAATTATATTTGATTTTTATTTAGTTTTAAAGTCTACTATTACTTGGCTTTGGTCATTTCCTTTGATTTTTCAGGTTAAGTTAATTGCACAATTTCTGTTATTAAATTCATAAATACACAAAATTATTTTGTCTTCCCTGAAGTTATGACATTGAGTATTTTAAAGAATCTTATTTTCTAAGAATAACAGTTTATCCTCAATTGTACCCCCAGTGGTATCTAGCCCAACATGTCTGATATCCTATAATTTGTCTTTAATAGGTTTGCTTGTCCTTGCCTATATTACTTAGATTTTCTGATCATACCATTTTGTGTGTGGCTCCTGCATTTTGTAGAGCAGACAGCTATTCACAAGTCTGAATCTTCCAGTCAAGGAATTAAATCATATTAATGATATGTCTTTGGTCTTAAATTGATACTGATATTTCATACATATACATTGTTTCCAATTCTTTTTTATGAAGATATTTACTGTGGTCACTTTTGTTCACTTTTAGAATTTATAAAGTTTCTATAGCTGTTATAGTTTTTATAATTTTCTTCCATAAAATTCACTTCTTTGGTTGATATTGTAGTTTTAAATTTACTTTCATTTTCAATTGTGGGGAACCAGTGATATTATTTCTTTACATTTACCCATCTATGTTTTTCCTTTATTGGTATATTCGCTTTAAAAATGGTTTGGGGTTTTTTGGCATCTGTATTTGTATGTGAAATGCACTCAATTTGTATGCATTTTCACAGGTTCATTATGCAGGTGTTCATGTATATACACAAAGGATAAATGTGCCAGGTACCTTGTCTTGTGGATCTCTGTCTCTGGCTACCTTACATTAACATTAAAGACTCCAACCTTTTATGCTGTACAATATTTACCCCTACATAAAGGCAAGCAAGCAATGTGATATGTACTCTATGTTAGTATTTTGTGTATGGAAAGATGGAACACACTGACACATTGCCAGGAGGTCATGCTGAGTTTATTAGAGGAACTGGTGGGGGAGGGGAAGAGAGAAGAGAGAAAAAGAGAGAGATGGGGAGAGGAGTAAGAGAGAGAGGTTCTTGCCCTATGTTACATCTCTTTAAAGGGTGACCACATAGACACGCCCCAGGCATGAGAGCAGGGCCTGCATGCTCTGGGGAGGGGGCGTGGCCGCAACTCAGAATTGCTCTTTGGCCACACTCGGGAAGCAAGCTAGGGCGATGTGTTTATGTGCCAACACTCTATCCTTGAATTCTGCTGAAGAACTCAGCAGAATTTTACTGGGCTATATCTTCCATTCTTTAACACTATGATTTTCAGATTGATGTTTAGATAGCAGTCATTTAGATATTCATAAATGTAAACAATAAAATCCTGGAAATTAATGATATGAAAGAGCAGTTGTATCATTTTCAAATTATTATCATCATTACATCTTTATATCAACAGAAAGCACTTCTCTTTTACACTTGTTTCCTTTCCCAATTTTCAGTATGAAATTTAGATATTTTATACTACATAATTAAATAATAAATATTACATTATCTTTATTATCCAACTAGTGCTAACACTTCCATAATTCTGCATCAAAAGAAGATAATTAGCACAATATTCAGTGAGTAAGTCTAATCTAATGAAGGATATTTTACAAGTGAGAACACTACCTAACCAAATATAATATTCACAGACAATAAAATATTCTGAAATCAAAAGGCTTGCAGAGAGCAAAATTGATTAATACATTAAAAGACAGAAAGTTTCTAGGGCAGTTAGACAATGATTCAGGTAATAAAGTTGTGAACTACATTAAAAATGCTGATTATTCAGCCAACCTCAGAAATACTGTAAACTAATGGACTGTATCACACATGAGTGTTGAATGCAGGGCACCTGGCGTCTTTATTAATGTAACGTGAGATTCCTAATGACATTAATGTCTGCAGAAATGACATTAATCAGGGCATCCTGCCTAAAAAGAAAAACTAAATGAGAAGCATCAATGTGATTCAGGCAAACATAAAATTATTGCAATGGAACATTCTAAAGACATTTCCTGAGAAAATACAAACCTGATCAAAGTAAAGAGGTTAATAAGTGAAACTTACTAAACTGGCATGATTAATGGGGTTACAAGAATATGGTTGAGGGGTCTTTCCAAATAAATGATTCAGAGGCACTTACACATCCTAAATCCCACTTCAGTATGGGTGACAATTCACCAAAGCTGCATTCATGAAGGTTCTTACAAAATAATGAAGAGAAGCACAAGTTGACCAGTTTATCCACACATTTTCTTCATTTTTTTTTCTCCATGTTTTTCAAAATAATGAATCATACTGTAAAGTTCACTTTGTTCTTCCCATGTGGTTCCCTTCAAAGACTTTAGAAAACATCATGGAATAGAGTTGCTGCTGTGGGAGCATGACCCTTGTTCCCACATTGGTAGTTCTAGATGCCCATGTTTCTTCATGCCAGACTCACTCTTTCACTTACTAACTGCATAAAAGCAGGATTTTGGCTTTCCTCTTCTCCAAGCATTTGTACAAGATCAAGAAACTTCGCACTAAAAAAGAAAATGAGTTCAAATACAATGATTTATTTCGAATGCACCCACTATAAATTAAGAAACACAGAGACAACAGAGAAAGGAGAGCTACAGTTATCAACATATCAGAAATAGGAAACAAGCCTCTTTAAATGTATTAACGTAACTATCTGAAAAGATTCAAGTGTTAAACCAATGGTTCTTAACTTGTGGTACTATCAGCAAATGACAGAATCTTTGAAGGTAAGGCATAGTAGAAGATCATTGCAGGCATTCCTTTTGAGTAGATATTGTAAGACCCACCTCTTCCACTCTATTTTAGCTAATAGCCATTTGTAATGTGAGCAGCTTATACCTGGTATAAGTTCTTTACCATGTCTCTACCATTTCTCAAACAATAGAGGTGAACAACTATGGAAGTCTCTATAACCATGGGCCACTATGTCATTTTTCTTATAAGTTGTTTTTTCTCAGGTATTGTAAAAGTCATGTCCCAGAAAGTCTTCAATACAACTTTAGAAACAATGCATACTTCCAAAAACTTGGGGAAGGGAAGATATGATTACATATATTTAAATTCAATTTTGCTTTAAATAGTGAAATATAATATTGTTAAAAAATAATGCAAATTGTATTGATAATATCCATGCCCTCTCCAACTATTTCCGACCTGTTCTCTTTCCTCTTCAATCAACTTTGTGATTTGTTTTACATCAAGATCAGTTTGTGCTGTCCAAGTATTCTGGGATTCTTGGCTTTCATTTGAGTACAATTGAACTACCAAGGATTACTAAAGTCTCAGAGCATGTATTTTCTCACAGCCACAGAATGCTAACACCAAAGCTTCAATATGTGTTATAAGTTTGCTTTTGTAAAATTGATTGCCTTTAAAAAGGTTATCTTCATGCAATATAAAAATGTTTAGTCTCTATTTGGGGGTGGAATTATTTCATTTATCTGAGTTGCTTCAATTTGTTTTGTTTTGGTGTGGTAGAGAAAAGGTATTAGATTTGGATAACACAAAAATCCTATAATTACAATGTATCTAAAGTTATCTTTGTGGCTTTCAAATTATGAAATCATATAATCAGTATAACTA
The DNA here is from genome assembly GCA_004025045.1 of Sigmodon hispidus. Classification (NCBI taxonomy): domain Eukaryota; kingdom Metazoa; phylum Chordata; class Mammalia; order Rodentia; family Cricetidae; genus Sigmodon; species Sigmodon hispidus. Next base: position 187,064 of record PVIH01001486.1, on the reverse strand, counting down.
TTAGTTATCTGTTCTTTTGTAATATTTATTACAGTTGTTTATTTTCTTTCCCTTAAAAATTTATTAGAACTTCTCAAAAATTTACTGATGGCAATGATGGTAAAGGACATTACTGTTTTAACTTAATCATGCTAGTGTCTCTCTAAAGCTGATATTTGCAATTCAATTTTATTAAGTATTTCTTATGATATTTAAATAACATACCATTTGTTCTTATTTTATTTGGATCTCTTATTAGACATGACATTTGAATTTCATTAAATGCCTATTTCTCCTTAACTGATATAATTATACATTATGCAGACTTCATAAAATTAATTGACATAATTTCTTCTTTCCTATATCTTCATTGATTTACAACACAGAAAAGTAATATTTTGAAAAAAGTAAAATATATTTAGCTTCTAACTTGTCATTTTATTGTTTTTAATTTTAGGCAATTTATCCACTACTATTAGAATTAAAATTATAATGTTGATTTTAAAATTCTTAAGGACATTTTGGAAAATTTGGTTATCATTAAGTCATTTTTATTCAAATTTGAAAATATATTAGCTAATATTTAAGAGATGTTATTTCTTTTATAATTTTTGAGGTTTGCTTTATTTGACCTTACCCCTTTTTTCTCTTTTCTAAGTTTATTTTTTTCTTTTATATTAGCTCACTGAGTTTTTCTACTGTACTTAATGAATTAAAATGCCCAAGTTTACCCTCATTTTCTTTCTTGTATGTTTGACATTTCTATTTCAAGTTATAGGATCTCCCACAAACACTTGTTAGTGAGCTCTTCCTTTATCATACATACATGAAAATAACAAATTACAAGTGATAAGTCTAGAAATTATTCTTTGTGATGCAAAATAAGAACCCATATCCTTATTTTATTCTGCTTTTCTTCATAAACATAAGGCAGTAATTATAATTTTAACTATAAATGGAATTATAATTATTTTTTAGTGTCCCTTTCCCCACTTTCCTCTGGGAAGGAATAAGAAATATCAATAGGTTTGGAGAAGAGCCTTATAGAGATTTTCTTATTTACAGGAAATCAGTTGGGCACAATTCACAGTGATTACCCTTTCACTCCCTCAGCCATGATGAAGAAAATATTCTTTGATCAGAAGCTTCAAAGGATGGTGAAATTACTGAAATTAGGCTCAAGTAATTTCTCCCGAAAACAGTCATCCAAAATAATATGTCTGAGTTCTACCATGTAATGACAACTGTACTCTCTTTTCTAGATAACTCACACCTATTGATGATGCTGAAGTTTTCTGTCCATCTATATCTGAAAGGAATTTGTTTGGCAACCTGGGGTTTTGATGTTTCTAGAAAAGTGTCTGCTTTTAGTATTCTTCATTTTGTAAGGTGAGGGAGTGATGACTTTAAATCTTTTTTGTGAAAGTCATGAACTATGAAGTCTCTAAAATAACTTTCAGAACCAACATTTATATGTAATATGAATAATTTTACCTTAAATATATTTACATAGATATATCTGCCTGTTGTATATGATGAACAACACACCTGTTCTTGAAGAATTCTTTAACTTTGCAAATATGGCAGACAAATTTTTGCTTGTTTGTTTGTTGATAAAAAGTATCACTATGCAGTCTAATCTTATCCTTCATCAAAAATATAATCTTTTTGCTTGGCCTAATAATTTTGAATGTCTAGCAAAGTGCAGCACCATGTCCAGCTAATATTTTTATTTCTTATATAAACTCTGTTAGAGTAAGTATGAGGCTATTCTGCCCTCCTCATGAGAATTTTCACTTTGGATTTTGAAATAATATACTTATAAAATTTTTAAAATATATGTCCTATAGTGTCTATAAAGTAGGTATCAGAAAGTTATGAAATAACCAATCCCCAAATTCATTCAATTGGCGAATCTTTATATATGTAACAGGATAGGCTTTATCTCTGCTATGCAGTGTGATATATATAATGTTTGTGTGTGTGTGTGTGTGTGTGTGTGTGTGTGTGTGTGTGTGTGTGTGTAAGTTTATGTGTGTGAAAAAGAGAGAGAGAGAGATTGACAGAGAAATACACTTTACATTTAGACTGTGTGTGTGTGTCCATATTAGCATGAGAGAGACCTTTTTTTACTAATAAAATTTTACTTAATGCTGTGGTGAGACTGTTCTCTGTAAATAAGGAAGCTGTTCTGGCCTATTTGGAACACCATAAATGTGGGTGCAGGAATCAGAGAAGAGACAGGTAGAAGGAGGTTGGAGTCAGTCAATCTCCATCCTACCCCCAAGGAAGAATCATGTAAGGAATTCAGGTGAGCCACATGCGAGGCCATGTGGTAGGCAGATTACTAGAAATGGGTTGAATTAAGATGAAAGAGGTAGCTAGTAATGTGCTTGAGACATGGGCCAAACAGTATAAAATTAATAGAAGCATCTGATTCATTTCTTTGGGGGATAAAAGCTGCCGCAGGCAAGGTCCAAACTTCTGGCCCAAACAGGGCCGGAAATCTTCAACAACATACTGCGAGATAAGAATTGCCCTGAAATGTCCAGTTAAAGCTGAAAATAAACCTAGCTTGATGAGGCCTCCTTAGCAAAAACTAGTAAAGACAAGTGCCATAGTATACAAAAAAGGGAAGAAATAAAAACATGATGGACAATGAGTAATAGATTCATTAAGTATACAAAGAGATAACTAGTGCACACAGCATCTGAACTTCTGGTGTATCAATAATTAGGCAAACAGAAAATAAACCCTGTGATTGGAAACATATAATTGTGCCAAGCATCCTGAATACATGATATAACATAGATAGAAAATATAATTTATAGTTTTATACAGCCTCAGAATCCATAAAAGTATCTATCCAAATGGCCTTAACTTTTCTTGGACTTCAGTTGCTTCAAAAAGGTTTCAGCCTCACCACAGGCTTCTGATCTCCTTTTCCTCAAGCATTTACTTCAGATAACTTGCAATTGTAAATTCTTGTTTTGCACCCTTGAGATGTAAATATCTCAGCCTTTTAACAGTTTTATAATTCAGAAACATTTTAAAGTGCTTGAAAGCTCTCATAAAATAGGGTCACCAAAGATGATGATGTTCCTAAGACTTCTGTGCAGTTTGAAGCCTCAGCACTCAAAGCATCAATGTCAATCCATAAATGTCTGGTCACTATTTTTCTTTAAACAGTCTTCAGTATTTTTCCTAGTAATTATAACATTCGCTGTGTTTTGTTGAAGCAAAATTGAATTTACCCTCATCCCAGTTTCAGACAAAATGGTCTTCCTTGTTTCTTTAATTTCACTTCGATCATTTTCTCTGTGAAGTTTAAAACCATCAAGATATTATCTCAAAATAAAAAAAAAACAGAAGCAACAAAAAACTAAATGAAAATCATAATTTTAAAAGTTGAAATCAATCTAACTATGGATATATTCCAATTGTTTATGAAACAGTAGACAATCAGTGGCTGTCATCTTCAATTTTCATAGGTTTCCTGAAGATGAAAAGTCAAGTTTCATGGGTCTCGTAGAAATGAAAGCATATATGGAGAGAAAAGGGGAGGAGGGTATCCCTAGCCATGGATTCACTAGTTTTATGTCAACTTGACATAAGCTAGTGTCATCAGAAAGAAGAAAAGGAATAAATCTCATTGGGGGAAAAATGCCTCCCTAAAGTTAGGCTGTAAGTATTCCTGTGGGGCATTTTTGTAATTAGAGATTGATGGGGAAGGGCTCCGTCAATGACGAGTAAGGCTACCCTTAGGTCGATGTCCTGGGTTCTGTAAGAAATCAAGTTGAAAAAGACATTGGCCATTAGGAGCAAGCCAGTAAGCAGCAATACTTCATAACCTCTGTGTCATCACTGGCCTCCAGGATTCTGACTAGTTTGAGTTTTTGCTTTCCTTGTCTTCACTCAGTGGACTGTGACTCAGAATTTGTAAGCTAAATAAACTTACTACTCCTAAGTTAATTTTGGTCATGATGTCTCATTAGAGTAATGGTAACCATAAAACAGGACACTATGTAATGTCATGGCGTTTATATTTATTCTCAATGCTGAGCTACAAGTGGAAATGAATGAATCTCAGTTTGGGAAACAGGAAAAAAAAAGTTAGAGATCAAGGCCAATCTCCAAGAAAAATAATAGCTGGTTGGAGAAATGTCCATTTAATTGATATTGATGGATGACAGGTTCAAATAAGAAGGAAGTAGAATCAGTACCCTTTAAATTTACTGAATTAGGGCATTAAAATGATGATCCAGACATAACAATAGGATGTTATAAACATAACATAACACACACACACACACATATATATATATATCGTAAAAAGGGGGTCTTGGCTCACTTTGTATTTGTTCAAGGTGCTCTAGTACTGTGGTCTAAAATGCAGTGTATGCACTCTGAACATATCATCATGAAATGAGTGTGGAAAAGCAATGCTATTATGGAGAAACAATCTTGAGATTAATAAATGCCTAGTGAGGTATATCAAACATAGAAGTGGGATGATAATGTCTCACTTAAATAAGCAAGAATCCATAAGCTATTTTTAGAATGAAAATTATTGTGGCTGGAGAAAAGGTTCATCAGTAAAGAGGGCTGAAGCTCTTGCAGAGGACCCAGGTTTAGGTCTCAGCACCTATCTAACAGTTCATAAACCATATGTAATTCTTGTTTCAGGGTACTGATGCTTGCTTCTGGTTTCTACACATTAATGCACGCATGTGGTAAAGCATACCTACATATAGTTATAAAAATACACACATTTAAATTAAAGAATAAAAATTATTCCTGTTTATTACTAGAAAGAGATATGGCATATTCACATCCTTTGTTTGTTAGGCAAATATCCCATTATGGTAATACATATTCATGATAACTATTTTGCTGACAGTGGAGACTGAGAAATTGAGACTCCATGCATCCAAAGTTGAATTTGAATCTCAGGTAGTCCACAGGCTTACTATGAAACTTTGGGTAAGTCACTTAATCTCTTTCATGCCAAAGGCTTTTTTTCTCCTCTATATTATATCATTTCCCATTTCAATGTCTCTAGAGTTTCCTTTCTGTTAATATATGCTCCGGGCATTAAAAAAAAAGATATGCACTTAGAAAATTTGACCTGGCAGCTTAAGTAATTTGCCCAAGGTCACTGAGTGAATCAGTGGTAGATATAAGTGTAAGAAGCTATAATTCTCCTCTCATTTCCTGCCTGAACCATTAGATAGCTCCATCTGTTTAGATTCGATCATTAATATGAAGTCATATTTCTGTTTCTTAACAGAAATGAACTGATCCACTGGCTAAAAGTAGAAGGTAAAAGAAGAATTCCAATAGCTTTTAATGTGCTATTATTCTTCACAAATAAAACTTTGAAAATACCCTGTTATAAGTAAAATTTTAAGGTATTTTATGATAGAAATCTATATCATTGTAATAAAAGACAAAAACAACGTGAGTATTTAATGAACATTTTTATGCTAAATATTAAGTTAAGCTTTTGATAGTTTGATAACGTCACAGCGACATTAATGCCTGCCTACATTAAAAGTAACACTACATTAACTTGATCCTATTAATGTTCTCACAATGAACAATGATACATTGATAATTACAAGCCATTTTTTTAAAGTATTAACCAGCAAATTATTATATAGTAAATGAATTGAATAGCCTCTGTAATGTCACTGTTCATTTTTTGTTCAGTTAATTAAATGTGTGTCACAGAAACCATTCTGTAATTCACTTCCCTTGGATGGTATCAAATGCTTTTAATATAATACATTCCAAGATCATGTTTTGATGCCTCATATTTTCCTATGTCTAGGAAGAAAGAATTTCCCTGTTCTTTCTTAGGTTTTAGATAAAAATGTTTGCTATGTGGATACAAACGTAAAACCAGTTCACGGGGGATAGAAAGATGGCTCCATTGTTAAAGTTCTTGCTATGTGTGCATGAGAAACTGGCTTTCATTCCCTGAAGTCACATAAAAAGTTAATCAAGGTATCTTATGCCTATAATGCCAGCATAGGGGAGGCAGAGAGGGGAAGATCTTTTCGCTAGCCAGTCAATCCAATAAAAATTGGTCAGCTTTGCAACAGTGAAAGATACTATCTAAACAATAATGTAGAGAGCAACTGAGGAAAGCCTCACATTAACTTCTGGCTTCCACATGCTTGGACACACACACACACATTGCATAAGGATTTACATTATTAACATATATCTTATCATTATCATTCATACATTTTCACATCTGACTAGTTTTTTTTTAATATATAAAATTCTGGCAATAGTTGTTTAAGTTGTATGTTATATTTAGGTTATTAAAATTATTTAGCTATAATTCTCTAAGATGCTTACTCATATAATATGTTCTGTGAAAACTCTACATCATTATTTTATTTGCTAGTTGCCTTTGAATGTTATATGGATATCAGTGACAGTTGAATGCAAACTTTCAAAGGAACAGAAAACAAGAATTTGTGTTACTCAAAATGCCCTTCAAATTGGAATTTTTAATAAGCAGACAGAATCTTACTACAGTTGAACATATGAATCTAAAGAGACTTGGTCATATGAAGACTGAGAAGGATATTCAGGAAATGTCAGAGGATACCTGGTATCAAAAGTCTGCCTTGTAAAGAAATTCCACTGGGTTTAGTAAGATGCCAACATAAAATAGACCATCTATGTTGGATTCCACTGTACCATATGTATCTGTGGGTATACTGATATTATAATTGCATCCTTCTTCTGTTCTGGGAAACCAAACATCTATTGGATTAGATTCAAGAGGGACTGCAAGGCCTGGGATAGCTAGAGTACAGAGCTCATTACTGTATGTCCTCCTAGGAACAGATGGAAGACCACATGCCTTGTTATTACTCTAATGTGTCTCTGGCATCTCTTGACATAGGAAGAGGAAGAGAACAGCAGAGACAATTTCACATGACCCTGAGATAAAAAATTTAAAGGAAAAGAATGACAGTAATATTTTTTTAATTTTGTTTGTTTCTTTTAAGTAATATACCACAAAGTCAACAAGATATCCAGTAAAAGATTCATTCTCATTATGAATATACAAGTTGATATAATGTCCTTTTTCTAGTAATTAAATCATTATCACTGATCCTTCATTTTTTTCATGCTAAAAAGTAGATTTTATGTAAGTGATATTCATAATTCATCAAAGAGAGCCTACCCATGAAAAATTACTTTATATATGTATACATATTTATGTAAACATATGTTATTGGAAAGTACAACATAAATATGTGTCTTTGGATCTGAAATTCTAGAACTCATATAAGTTTGCCCCTTGAACATATTTAAAATGAAGTTCCAAGTGAACATGTAATGTCAATTTTGAGCATGTAAGTTTTCCTCAAAATATCCTCTAATGTATTTGTAATGTATGCATATTAAAGAGGTATTTATCTGTGGGGAGCTGCGTGTAGCCACACCTTAAAATGGCTCAGGCTTCTGCCCTCCACCTTCCACATGGTGAGTGCTCTCAGTGACAAACAATACCTTATATGGCTAGGCTGAGGATCCGGCTTGCTTTCATGTACCTGGACTTATCGATAGTACCTATGTGAAGTACTGTGGTTGGCTGCCCAGAGGCTATTTAGGCTGGGGGGTTTCCCTGTAGTCAGAATGAGAGAGAATCAGAGAGAGTGTCAGTGAGAATCGGCCACAGTCAGAATCAGAATCAGAAGTCAGAATCAAGGTTCCTGAATAAAACTGCTGAAAGAAGAGCAGGGTGTCCCATCTTCCTTGCAGGATGAGGTGGGCACGCGACATTTATCTAAAGTGTGTATATGTATTTCAGAGACAAATAATTTATAAAGAAACAGTATTTAATGATCAGGAAAAACATACAATTTTTTCTTTGTATGAAACTTTTAAGTAAAAAGCAAAACTCTAAAGCAGAATGTAAGACTTAAAATATTTTATGACCAAAGATTCTTGAAAAATATTTCATATTTTGATCCTGAGCATTATGATTATTTGAATGATATTTTTGAGTTTTATAACTTTATCATCCATGAGAGAAAAATGATTTAGGCTAGACTTGAAATCATACACAGTTAATTTGAGCAATAGTTCTGGAGGCTGCACTACAATGATAACTTAACCAGGACATTGAAGAAACTTAGGAAATGACACCAGGGTTGGAGATTGTTCTCTGTGTCTAATAAAGCAGAAACTTGAGTGATATGACCTGAAAATCAGGGTTACTTATTAAGCAGATGATCATGATGCACTCTAAGGCCTGCAGATGACTCTTCTGTGCAAGTCATTATAGGCTGTTTCACATGCTGGAAAATCAATATTGTAGCTCCCACTAAAGGGATGCTTGAAATTTTTAAGTCAATTTTCTATGTGTTCTAACATCATTCCTGATGAGAATCCATTCTTCTTTATAGTGAATGACTTCAGCAAATACCAATTTTATGCATAATATGTTCCAACCAAAAGGTCATAAAAGTTAAGAAAAGAGACAGACTTCTTGCTTTCATGGAATGTGTATGTTCTTGGTCAGTGAAATGGAAATAATCTCGAAATATACAGGTTTTTGGAGATTAGGAAGCACTATAAGGAAGCAGCAGTAAAGGGAAGCAAAATAGAAATAATGAGCAACCAAAAAAAAAAAAAAAAAAAGAAAAACCCATCAGGTACCTATCTTGTCCTGCCAACCAGCACCCTCACTTGATAATCAATGATAGTGTTTATTTCAAGGAGGAGATTGTACATTTATGGAAATATAAACTAAACAGCAACTATCAGAAATGTTTGAAAAAATATTAAATATTTTACAAAAATAAAACTATCATTATCATAGTCTATTGTACTTCTCCTATACTACGTATGCTTTGAGACGATGAGAGAGTCAATAAGTATCTTTAAACCTCATTTTTATCATTGCAACTACAAAAACACAAATTCCAAATCTGCTGAATTTATGAATACAAGTTATTGTCACAAAATCCAAGCATTTAAGGAAATGACGTCCTAAACAGAGTTGACAACAGAGAAGGTGGAAACTCTTGGCAAAACCAGCCTGAGTGTCAAAGACTTTGCCACTCTGTCACATTAACCAAGACTCAGAAAATAAGTGTCTTTTGTCACTGAGCCCAGTCACTTATACACCACTTTTCTATGTTTGTTACAAACCATAAATCATATATTATTTAACCTTGCTTCCTCACAGTACAAGATGTCCATTTTTCATGGACTCTTTCAGGGTTGACATTGTACTTTGTATGGTGGGCCTAAATTTTCTCCCTTCACAGGCTGATCCTCTGTTTGCTACAATGTTGATATAAACCTACTGGGTGAAGAGTGACTCAGCACAACTTGTGTCTTTCTCAAACCTCTCTTCTATCTTTTGCCAAAGCAAAGGAATCATTGTCAAGTCAAAAAGTATGATTACAAAAGACAAGACTGTTTTACTGTCACTGGAATTGTTTGTAATTCTCTGTTAATTCAAACATTAGAGCAGACAATTTGCAGCATTCTTAAAATTGTATGTGTGTGTGTTATATATGTGTATAAAACTCCTCTTCATATATATATATATATATATATACGTACACACACATGTATATACACACAGTTAGATAGATGATAGATAGATAGATAGATAGATAGATAGATAGATAGATAGATAGATGAATACACTAAGGATATATTTGGTAGGTGGGTTACAACACAATAAGAAAATCAATGACTTAAGTTTCAAATGTTATCTGAAGGCATTCTCAACTTTATGTTTGATGATGAATAATTATCTATTAAATTAAGATATTCAAAAAATTTAAATGACTTTTGAAAGGATGTTAGTTCAGATTCATAGGATTAAAAAATATTCCAAATAATTTGTCTCCTAGCTTTTTCACATTCTCACTTTCCACAGTTTGGAAGTTCTAAGCAGTGAATCCACCTTATAGAATCTTTAAATGGGAACTTTATTTTTCAGTTTGAAGGATGATACCTAGAACAAAATGCTAGAGAAAATTTTTTTTCAACATGATTTGTTATTTTTGAGGCATCATTTGCATGTTATGTAGTATTATCTCAACTCTTTATTTAAAGACAGTGTTGTCCCAGGTTATACAGCTCCCACTGTTAATGAAAATAGTAACATCTGGCGTGTTTTCTGAAGCTCCACAAAAAATTCTTTATTGATTTCCTTACCTTGTCTATAACTCTTTTCTCTTGTTCAACTTGGTAAACAACAGAAAGAACCTGGCTTCAAAAAAAAAAAAAAAAAAAAAAAAAAAAAAAAAAAAAAATCCCTCTTTAATGTCAAAGCCCTAAGCTTTACTTCTTTTGGAGTTTTGTTTTTGATATGCAAAAAAAGGCTTTCTAAATTCTGAAACCTTTCTCAAAATAATTCGTCCTTGTAAATTAAATCCCTAATCTTCAAGAACTTTTAAATACTTAAAAGTGTGTTATTTGGCTGTATTCTTTATGGTTAAATACATTATTTCTCATTTGAGATAATAACCTAACAACATCATACCTTGAAGTATGGTTTTGTAAGGCTCATATGCTGAAGACGAAAAAGAAGCAATTTTGTGCATATGCATTTATTTTTCATTTGTGTATGTGTGTGTTTGTATGGTGAATACATGCATGCATATACATGCATGTGTGAGTGTGCTTTCTGGTTCAGGTTTAGTGGAGTCCAGGTGTCCATTTCAGCTGACTTCCCTTATTGCTTCCCAATATTATTTTTTTGAGACTGAACCTAAAGTCTTATACTTCAGCTATTGGCAGGTCAATGAGCTCTGAGGATCTGGTTGTCTCCATGCCAGCTCAGGAATAAGATGACAGAGATACAGCTTCATACTTATTGCTTACCCTTCAGAGCGTGAGGCATTCCCTTGACTTTTATGAACCCTGAATTAAGGTAAACTGTAATGCATGGTTACAATGTGTAAAATTATTTTAATAATAGCCATCTTATATACAAGCATAGAGTATTTTATATATAATATTTTAACACAAGCTTAAAAGCTAACATTAGGAGAAAGAGGGAAGTTTAAAAAAAAGTAAGACGTACCCTATAGTAGGCATGTGGGTCTCTCACAAAAGAATCTTGGTAAATCATACTACCCCTCTGCAGGCACTGGTTCTTCAGTGGATTATTGAAGTGCATTGCTTGTGGATTTGAATAGAGTTTGAAGTCACTCCTTATCACCAAGTGGTTCCTGAGGGTTATCTTATTGATGCTCAAAAGGATTTAGGGCATTAGGGAATTTGAAAATTTTGATTGATGTTCTCAGGTGGCATCTGAGAAAAGTAGTAAGTTTCTACTCAAGGTCATTTATGCCAACTTTAGGCCTGCGTCATTACTACTTTAACATAGACTATCTACATACTAATTCTATACCAGCAGTCTTTATTGCAAATGGTAATTATATAATGACTACTTCTCCATGAAAAAGACTTTAATCAGCCCTGTGATGAGGGTCTTCTTTCCATACCACATCCCATAATCTCCATGTTTTTCTAGTCTGCCTAAATAAAACCCAGTGCTGGAGTTACAGACATGAGCTGTCACACCTCTCTTATGTGTGGGCACTGGTGTTCTAAGCACCTCTCTTATATGTGGGCACTGGTGTTCTAAGCACAGCAGAGATTCTCATGTTTGTGAAACAAACATTGCAAGTACGAAGTTATCTCACCTGCTCCTTTTATATTTTTCTCACGTGAGGCACAGATCAAGTGAAATGATTAGTGAGAAAGAGTAGTTTACATAAAAGTAATTATCAAGTGATTGAACAGCAGGATTCACAGTCATCATTACTGGGAAAGGGTTTGTTTTTTATTAGAGAGGACATGCTAGGGAGCTAGGAAAAATAAGGTTTTGTTTTGTGCTCCTTTACTAAGTGAAATACTTGTTTCCTGCTGTAATATTGCAAGCCAGTGCTCTTTGGCTTGGGAGAAGGATCAGAGTACAAAATACTTGCAATGTAAGTAAGCAGTATGGGAACAGATATCAGATGCCCTGCACCTAGTAAAATGCCAAGTGAATATAGCAGTTGATCTGCAATCCTAACGCATGGTAATCAGAAACTTTGAGCAGGCTGGCTAGCTAGCCAGGCTAAACTGGAGAGCTCTGCAGTCAAGTGAGAGAGCTCATCTCAATGCATAAAATACAGAGAAACCAAAAGCCTTTAGGTGTCAGTCTGTGGCATGGAAGTACACATATGCAATGATACCTGTACATATATGCATGTAGCCACAGACTCATGAAAATATATGCACACATGCAAACACCTACATATACAAGCACAAACGTGCTGTTTTAATATCCTCTCTTCTCATGAAGCAAAGAATAGTGTTGGAATTAAGAATGCAGCTAACACATAGAACTCAGTGAGAATGATTCAGAGTGCTGACGCTGGAGGAAAAAAGCCAAGACATGTAACCTCACCATTTACAGGGAGGGTAGGATGCTAGAATTTTCAGACTCTATTGAAAGGATGTGCAGTTCTGAGTGGGAGACAACTGATGAAGATGTTGCAAGTTAAAGGCTATACTTTGACCCACTGCATAAAAAGAAAAGCTAAGGACTCCTAACTTGACATCCATTTTCTATGGCAAAGTGAAAGAAATTTATCCAACTTTTCATGACAGGAAGTGAAGCTTTGAAAAAGTACTGAGGTGGGGGTGGACAAAATAAAACACAACCACAACATCAAAAATCAAAGAAGTTAAGAAATTATTTGGATTGTTACTTCAAAGCCACAGTGAGGAAAACTGGCCTGCAGTAGCAGAGCCTACTGCATTGATGTTTTAGTTTTTAATTGTTTTCTTAGATATATGTCTTTCTTATTTTAAAAATTAAATTTTTCTTTTCAGTATTTTTTTCAATTTTTATAAAATTTTGCAACTTTCAGCTAATACTATGCATAGATATTTAAGTAAAGGAGTCCTGCATTACTCTAATTAAGAATTTTTCTCACCTAAAAGAGGGTGAATCAGTTAATTAGCAACTAGTATCTACAGCAGATTTTAGCCTCTCCTGTACTCCAGAAAATATCATGTACTGAATGTATTTGAGAATTCATAATACAACATGCATAAAAGAAAACATTAAAATGATTGCATGTGACTCACTTAAATTGTTCAAAAAATTTACTTCAAAATCCCACTTCAGAGAATCCCCTTTAGAACTAGAATATGACACAAACCTTGTCAGAAAAAAGTCCGTGGGCAGGGTGAGCATGAGGTGTGTTCTTCCTTCTATCCAGAGCCGCTGTACTTGCAGTGTCTTTTTATGATAAGCTTTGAATAGACTTCACTCCTTTTTGAACCCTTGACCTCATATCCTGTAAGTGGACAAAGTATTAGCACATCAATATTTTATTGAAATCCTATACGAAGCAACACATGCATTACATTTCTGGAATGAGAAAGAGGCCATCTGAGTAACAGGAATTAGCATTCTATTGGGTATAAGATGACATTTGGTGCTATGGGTCATTCTGCATATATCAAAATTTATTCAGTAATAGTATGGTGGAAGAATGTGGGTAGGAGATCAATAAATAATGCACTCTGTTCTGGCTAGAGGAGACTCAAATAAGATTCCATCAATCCTAATGAAGTGTACTCATCTAATATATCTCATTTGACTTTAAAAAGCAACACCTGAAATGCTAATATAAAGCTCTGTGGAAGCTGGAAGGGGTGAGATGACCTCCTGGGAATGGCTGTGCATATCTGTGACTGAAAATAAGAAAGATGATATTTTTTTAAGAGCTTTGTCATGGTTACAAGTTAGCTAAGTATTAAAAAGGCACAATAAATACCCACTCCTTCATAGGAAATATTTTTCAGCTTTTAAAAAACAAATCTTTATTTCTTCTAACACAAAATCCCTTCCTAGGAAGTTTGTGTGCCAAGAACTTTCAGTTTGTAAAAAAGATTTTTTTTTCTTTTTGGAAGCTCTGTACAAAAATAGTAAGTTATGAGAAAACAGAAATTGGCTTTGAATGCTGAAGTGATGTTTATATCATAAACAATGAAATTGAGAACACTTGACAATAAGGGATAATTTTCACATTCTAAATTTGATAAAGCTTGAATATACTGGAGAAAATAAAGATGTATTTGATACTGTTGAGGCATGTACTATGTCTCCAGTATCTTAATCTTCATTCTGAAAGGCTGGTTGTATACTCTTTTATAAAATACAGGGATCCATAAGTTTTCACTGTGGTTTTTCCCCTTGAACTTTCTTGTCCCACAGGAGTATCTGGGGTCCCAGTAGAACTGTATTAGGAAATAGAGATATATGCATTTGAACTTGGGTCCAGAGAAGGCACTATACTAGGATTGTGGGCCCTGCTATGGAGAATAGATGATGTGGTAACAGCAGAGATAGTTGGTGGCCCTGAGAATGATAATCAAGATACCAGTGAGAGGAATTTGGTAGCCCAAAGGAATCTGATGATTCCAATAAAGCGATCTAACCTTTGCACATTTAACCAGGCCATATGAGCATACATGAAAACGTGATAGCTTCTTTGATAGACTTCACCCTCAACTCATTCAAAAACTGCCAAAAGTTTGTATTAATCCAGTACATTATAATCAATGTAAGATATATATGATGAAGAAGTCGATGTATAGAATATGCCTGTGTTCAACTTGGAATGGATAAAATGAACGTGAGTGACTTTAAAAAATCTTAGTTTTAAAAAATTATTAATTCAGCTAGTAGAGTAGAATTACAGCAGCAAGCATGTTGATGTCAAAACACAATTTGGGGGATTCAGTTTTTTATTTTTTGTATTTTTTGTTTGTTTGTTAACATCTGGGACTCAGAAATAAAACTTAAATTTTCTGACTTGGTAGTAGGTGCTTTTACGTGCTGAGCTACCATAGGTGGCACAAATGTGAACTACTTTTGACTGCAAATTACTGAATGAAGTTTTCTATTTTGGCATTTTACTTGAACCCATCACCCTACAACTAAAATGTAGCAAAAGTAGTTAGAAAAAATAGAAGAAAGTCACATTTTTTTTATACCTAATTTCTTAGAGGTAGTATGAGCAAGGCAACTTATATATAAGAAAGTATTTAGTTGTGGAATTCTTTGTAGCTTCAGAGATGTAGTCTACCATTATGAAGGGGAGCATGGCAGCAGACAGGTTTGCTGGAGAAGTAGCTAAGAGCTGCATTCTTGCCCAAAGGCAATAAATAAAAACAGATAGGAGGAGCTCTAATATGGGCTTTTAAAACCTCAAAACTCACTACCTGCTGTACATTTTCTCTAACAAGGTCACACCTACTTCAACAAGCCAATCTACTAATCCTTATAAAAATAGTTTTATGGACTGGTAACTAATCATTCAAATATATAAGCTCATGGGAGCTTATGTTAATGGATCCTATAGATTCTTATGATTGAATATTTGGTTCCCATTTGGTAAAACTGTTGAGGAAAGATTAAGGAGGTATGTTTTCAAGAGAGCAGGTATGCTACTGGTACTGGAGAAAAGATTTTAGATTTTAAAAGTCTTGCATCTCTTTTTTTTCTGCTTGATAGTTATGTGTCAAGATGTAAACTTTCAATTACTCATCTAGTGACATGCAGGTCTGTGTTCATGCTCTCTGTCACAATAGTCATGGACTGTAACTCTATAAAACTCTAAACTCTAAATAAATAGTCTCCTATAAAATGTTGGTCATAGAGTCTTATCACAGCAACAGAAAGGTAAGGAAGATACCTCAGTTGATGGATGGTCCAAACTCTGTTGACACTGGATTTTAAGGCCTCATGAATAGATAGTGGATTTTCTGGTGAGTTGTAAAATCAGACTCTGCAATAGAGAATGTATGTGGATATTTTATTATTGTTTCTTTTAGGATTAACATGTGTAAAACTGAATAAAAGAAAAAAAGTAAATGATAAGAAGAAGGTGAGCTATTTGACAGTCTCAAAAAGAGTATCAACAGACAGTGGTACATTTTGAGTTTCCTATCAGCTTGCAGGAGAAAGTGTGCCTTGATCACTGAGATGGTATTAGTTCAAGACAAATTCTGCTAGGAGGCTTGAAGTCTTTTGCTGATAAGAATATAGTCCTTCACTCTAGAAGAGCATCATGTTCTACCCCTTAAACAAAATAGTTTACTTGCTTCAAACTGCTCAACTGATCTCTTTGAGTTTAAATGCTGTTGGGACTTGGCTGTATTGTTTGTCTGTCATATGGACTGTGGAAGCAATGCTGATATATGAAAACACAAGATCCTGAATACATATATGTCTTCCTTTTTGACATTATAAAATTTTTTAATGCACACATTGTACATTGAGATGACTAATAACATCAATATAGATGTTGTTGTTGGGCAAAGTACTCTGCCATTCTGAGATTTTTCAGAACTCTCTTTAAGGAAGGCTTTCTGTGTTTCTATTCTTGGCATTCTAAAATTTTAATAGAACTCTTTTCTGCTCTCTGAAAAGCCAGAGATAACAGTCATCATTGTCATTGAATACATAATCCTCCAACACTTTTCTTTTTATACAACATGGATTACTGGTGTATCACACAAAATTCTGCCTAAAGAGAGACTTGTCTTCTTCTGTCTTTTAAGACTTCTCTAAGATATAGCATACTCAATGTCCATGTGAGTGCGTCTTTTCTATAAGCCAATGCAAAACATTTTTTTTTTTACTATTGTGAGCTATGTGATATCTATTTACTCACTAGAAACTGATGTCAGGTGAGTAGCACTGAAAAAGAATGCATGGCTACGGCAGCTCTTTATGTATTTCACTGAAAGCTTTCTGAGCATGTTGTGATTTCTGTTGTTATGCTTTCTACATAAGTCTTAAATTTACTCTGAATAGTGATAATCTAATTTAGCTAATCTCCTCTTGTTCAGAAGGAAGAGAATAAGCTAGGTTTCAGTATGTCAGTTAGGTGAGTCACAAGAGGCAGGCAAAGCCAGGCTGTATTGCACATATATATATGTATATATATGGTTATTATTATCATTATTAAGGATCCCAGGAAGTGGGAGGAATAGGGTATGTCCAGAAGAAGACAGAAGCATACGGAGTCTTCAAATGTTAAATGAGAAGAGACAAAGAGAGTGACAGAAGGGAGAATCAATGAGATTGTATCCTTTGCCAGTCTGTAGTTATACCCAAGGCTTTGTCAACTCTGATGGAGACCGAATTTTATTCTGAGTATTTGTCCTGCGGTCATATGATGTGTTTGACTTGAAAGATGAAAAATCAGGTGATTATATCACAAATCAACAGCAAATTATGCTAAAGGCTAAACTATATAATAGTTTAAGCAACTTCAGTCAAATACAAACATGGAATATGTGGCAGAAGCCCTGATCAACAACTTTGACATTGTGCATTAAGGTAGGGATGTCTTTCTATATGCTGTGAATACCACTCTTTAAATAAAGGAACTGTTTTGGCCCATGTAAGTCACTGTTGTAGAAGTAGGTGGAGGAATCAGAGGACAGTAACAAGAAGGAGGGTGGAGCCAGGGAATTTCAATCCAGCCAAAGAAGAAGCATGTAGGAATACAGGTGAGCCATGGGCTGGGCCACGTGGGCAGATAGATTAGTGGAAATGGGTTGAATTAGGATGAAAGCTAGCTAGCAATGTGCCTGAGACATATGCCAAACAAGATGAAACTAATATAAGTGTCTGAGTCATTTTGGGTGGGAAAAACAGCCATGAGCAGGTCTGGGCATATGGCCCAAACAGGGTCAGAAACCTCTTGTAACAGTGCATTATTTTGATTTTGCAGAGAATAAAATTTTACAAACTTAAAGCTTACAAAATACATTGTTCTTTATCCACTCAATTTTGTAAGAGAATCTGACTTGTCAGCTGCGTTGTTTGCATGATACCTTAAAATGTATATATTTTATTATTTTTTATCAACATTTGTAGTTCTCATACAAACTATTAGGTTTTGTTATGTTTATACATATGTATATTATATATAAAATTTATTCATATCCACTTCTAAGCATTCTCCAAATACTCAATCTTGCCAGTTTTCTTTTATATTTCTCATAGTTTTCTCTCCCACTTTCTTTTTTTTTTTTTCATAGATCAAGCCTTGACATTTACTATTTTAAAAAGCTGCATATTTATTATGCTTTCTGACTCTGTGCTTGTGCCTTCAACACTTTTACAACAATTTCTGCTCCTCAATATGGAAAGCCCTTTTGATTCTGTCACGGACACCCTTGGCACTCATGGAACCACCATAGGCCCTGCTTACAGGCTTCTTTGTCTTAGACAATCCTTTAAGGACTTTTGGTCTCACAACATGGACCCCTTGGAGTCTGCCTGGGCAGACTCCACATGTGGAGCTAGGTGCTTTCCCAACCTTCGGGGTATAAAGGTAAACAATCCTGTTGGCTGTTGCCAGGGGTTCAGGACAGCCTAGTTTTGTTAGAGACTGTATTGTAGAAAAGCCTACTATGATATGTCAAACGCTGGACCATCTTGAATGCCTCTCAGCACAATCCCTAGAAGAAAAGGCTTTCTCCCACTTTCTTTTTTTTATTGTGCTGAATAAAGAAGTCACTCTTTCTATCCTTGTATATCCTTATTCAAGGTCCCTTCCACCTTACACCACATCAGGTCACTCCGTAACTCACCCCCCGCCCCCCGGCAGGCCGCAGGTGGTCCCAAGGTCCCACTGTCCCCATATTGCTTAGTTCAGCATCCACTCCTGTCAGATCCAGTTTTCTTCCCCCAACCTCAAGAGTGAGTCGGGTGTTCGTTCCTCTAGGGGGAGTGGGAACCAAGGAGTCAGTCCAAGGTGTTTCTGATCCCAAGCTGTTCAGTGGTTGTGGTTTGCAGCTTGGACATGCTTTGCTTTTTTCTTGTTTGTTTGTGTTTGTTTGTTTAGAGTCCACTAACGAGTGAGTACATCCCCTGCTTATTTTTCTGGGTTTGTGATAATGTGCTCAGAAGGATATTCTCCAAATCCATCCATTTGCCTGCAAATTTTAAGATATCATATTTTCTTACTGCTGAATACTACTCCATTGTGTAGATGGACCACAGTTTGTTAATCCATTCTTCAGTTGAGGGACATCTAGGTTGTTTCCAGGTTCTTCCTATTACAAATAACGCTTCTATGAACATAGTTGAGCTAATGCCTTTGGAGTGTGACTGTACATCTTTAGGGTATACACCCAGAGGTGATATTGTTGGGTCCTTGGAGAGATTTTCAATTTTCTGAGAAACCACTATACTGCATTCCAAAGTGGCTGAACAAGCTTATACTCCCACCAACAATAGAGGAGTGTTCCCCTTGCTCTGCATCCTCTCCAGCATAGGCTGTCCTCTGTGTCTTTTATCTTAGCCAATCTAACAGGTGTCAGATGGTATCTCAAAGATGTTTTGATTTGCATTTCTCTAATAGCTAAAGATGATGAACACTTTTTCAGGAACCTTTCAACCATTTGTAATTCTTCTGCTGAGAATTCCCTTTTTAGATCTGAACCCCATTTTTTTGATAGGGTTATTCAAGGTTTTGGGCTCTAGATTCTTGAGTTCTTTATATATCTTAGAGATCAGTCCTCTATCACTTGTAGGGTTGGTGAAAATCTTTTCCCATTCTGTAGGCTGTCGTTTTGTCCTATTGACAGTGTCCTTGGCTTTATAGAAGCTTCTTAGCTTCAGGAGGTCCCACTTATTGATTTTTGACTTTAGTGTCTGTGCTACTCTTGTTATATTTAGGAAGTGGTCACCTGTGCCAATTCATAGAAGTGTATTTCCCACTTTCTTTTCTATCAAGTTTAAAGTGGCTGGGTTTATGTTGAGGTCATTGATCCACTTGGATTTGAGATTTGTGCAGGGTCACAGGCTTTCATGTGACTCAAATCTTGTGGCCCTCTCTTCTCTTCTTGTCTCAGAACCTATTCTTTCCTCCTTTATTTTTCTTTCTATCTTCATGTCATAACCCTCCACACAGAGATATGCATAAATCTATATAAATTTATATATACATTCTGCATATAATAGATTATATGAATAGACCTGTTTTAGTCTCTCTTAACCTTTTCACTTGACAAAATGGGCCAGTCTATCTTCTTGCAAACATTACTTCATATTTTAATGCAAAATAAAATTTGAATGAATATATTTACCATCACTGGCTTTTGATATTCTTTAATATTTGAGGAGGTGAGCCACCATCTATAATAATAGGACCGATGTTTTGATAAAACAATCAGTTTTAAAGTAAAACAGAAAATATTTATGTGCTTTAATTAAGCTCTGGCAACTGAGGTTTCTGGAAAGAAGCCACACATCCACTAAGCATTCTAAAAAGCTGACAGACTGAGCAGAACTTCATTGACTTAGATGTGCTGCTGGTTCAGAATTATTTGAGCCCTCTTAGCTCTTAAATAACCTTTAATTGACTGATTCTGTGTGACTATTAGGTAAACCCTTTTGGAATTTGAGAACGAACTATCACCTTCCACCAAGCTGGAAGCTAAGAATGCCAGCAGATATCATCTGAAATGTCTGGCAGAAGTTTTCCCAATTTACTGTAAACTATCTGTTTTCTAGATGCCTCTGTCACAAAGGTCATGGACTCTAACTCTATAAAACTATAAATTCTAAATAAACATTCTCCTACAAAATGTTGGTCATAGAGTCTTATCACAGCAAAGGTAAGGAAGATACCTCAGTTGATGGATGGTCCAAACTCTGTTGACACTGGATTTTAAGGCCTCATGAATAGATAGTGGATTTTCTGGTGAGTTGTAAAATCAGACTCTGCAATAGAGGATGTATGTGGGTATTTTATTATTGTTTCTTTTAAGATTAACATGTGTAAAACGTAAAAAATAACGTTAATGAGAAGAAGAAGGTGAGCTGTTTGACAGTCTCAAAACAGTATCAACAGACAGTGGGGCATTTTGAGTTTTATGTCAGGTTCTAGAAAGTGTACCTTGAACAATGAGATGATTTTAGCTCAAGAATTTGAGTATAGGTTTGGCTCATGACTTTTTTTTTGTTCTGTTAGCCTAAAAAGCCTATGAAACTGTAGTGTGTTAGACCATGGCATTCCAGGTGATTTGCATACGTGTCCCTTTTCATGGCCACTTAAAATTACCTCCAGAGCAAATAATCTCCTATTCTCTTTGAAGTGAGAGCTGTAATTTTGTGTCAACCCCCAAAAGCTTCAGAGTCAAAGTTGCTTGTATATTGACAGTTAAAATGTTGTTTTCAAAAATTCAGAGATTAATGAAAATACTAATAATTAAGTAATGAGTAAGGGAAAGAACAGAACATGTGGCGGACAAGAAAGTAATGGATAAACTAGAGAAAAATACATAGAATGGATGATGAATAATAATTGAATATTGTGGAATAAGCGTTAAAAAAAGGAAGTAGTAAGGGTCTATGAGGGGAGACAAATGCTGAGGCAAACAATTACAATGAACTAGGAAGTACCCCAGCATCAGTATTTCATCTTGAAAAGCCAAGCTTTCCGGCTCCCTAAGCTGCCTTTTGAAGCTGGCTCAGCAGGTGTGGAGAGGCTACTAATCCTCTAATTCAAAACAGTTAGATCAGAATGGCTTCCCTGCGGAGAGGAGCTTCTCCGTCAGACTCAATTTCAGGTAGGAGTTTCCCAGTTCAGAGCTTTGGGGTGTCTCCCTCGGTTCCCTGCGGCTGCTGGCAAGTGTTAGGTTGGTACTTTACTGAGTGTGCCAAAGCTGTGAGGTGTTTTGGAAATGCAAGACCTAACTTGCGATAACCTCGGTTGTTCAATGTTTTCTTCCATCCTTTGATCAAAACCCAGACTATTTTTGTTGAGTCCTCTGCTACTGTCCCACAACACTTGTCTGAGAATATTTGCACCTCTGTGTTAGGATGTGTATCTTATTCATCTCGCTCTTTTTGTCTCCACCATTGTTGCTCACACAGGCTGTGGACCTTCAGGACACTAAATTTGTCCTGAACGGACATTGGCGGTAATTCTAACTACATCCTTAGGCTCACATAGCCCACTTTTTGTAACTCCAGCCAACACAAACCTGGCCACTCCTCATGCTTCTGATGCCTTGCTTTTTGTCCCATGCTGTAACTCACTGTTTCAGCAGAAGGACACAGATGGGTTGAGGGTTAGGGTCAAGGGAGCAGCCTCTTCTTAGCACAGATGTAGCCTTGAGTCCTGGCTCTTAGTGCAGGATCTTGATTCAGCCTGGCATTCAGAGCTGCGAGTCCCCGTCCACAGGCTTGTGTCCAGGGACAGTTTCCTAACGCCCACCTGGGCGTATTTCTTTTTCCTTGTCACTTTTCTGTTTCTCCACCCTTCCCATTGTCATTCTCTTCTCACTATGAATTTTTGATGCTTTCCTGGTCTTTCTTTCTTCAGGACAAAATCTTTTAGGGTAGCCAGACTAGATGAAGGTGCAGAATATACAGAAAATCACACCCGCTTCCTGTCTTTCAGATCCCCAATCAGCTTAGCTTTTTTCACACAGTAACCTGTCTTACTCCTCTGTAACTACATCACACCTTCTAAAGTCACATATGCCCAATAGCGCAGGTCACATGTGAACTATGCTTCTGTTTGTTATACTAAATCACATATGCTTCCTCTTAGTACAAAGACAAATCTCCACTTTTGGAAACCTTGAAGAGAGGAACACTCAGACTCTACTGTGTGGTCAGCTTCACTAAATTAAGATCTTTTACCCCAAAGGTGAATGCCATTTTCAGAAGATAAATCATTATGTGTTTGTCTTCATCTCTCCCCACCTGTCCTCCCATTTCCTTTCTTCTCCTCACCCCTCCTTTTCATTCTTCACACCATTACTGCCTCGGCCAGTGGGGTCTTCAATGCGAACCTGAAACTGGGGGCGAGACAAATGGGAGACAAGAACACAGAAGCATGGAGGGCAAGACAAAAACCTTCTGATCAAGGTTCATTGAACTTTATTTTTCAGCCAGCAGCTAAATAGGGACTCAAGGTGGGAAAGTTCACACAGACAGGTAAGTTCCACAGTCAAAAGGTATTCTGCTAAAACAGGATGTGTTACTTTGGAATTTTGTCTATCACTTGCCTAACCGGAAAAGAGAGACACCTGTTCTCTGGGTGTCTGACAGTAAAGGAGACACCTGCTTGTTGCCTGGGAAAAAGCTTAACTCATAGTAAAAGGAAGCCTAATCTGAGTCTTGCCTGAAGGGCTGAATTTCTGGGGTAGCTTGAGACAGTGGGCACACTGGTCCTTGGTTCCTGGCACATTACCTCTTCTCTTCTCTCTTTTCCTCCTCCCTCTTTCCCACCTATTTGTGTCTCTCTAATCTACTTCATTCTTGTTCCCCTCCTATTCTTTTAATCTTCCTCCTTTAAACCGAAAAGTCTAATTTTATTTATTTATGTAAAGAGTTTAGTTTCTCTTATTTTGATAAGAGATCCCACTGTGGCTGTGTATCTCACAGTCATGGTGACACACTGGCCTTGGCCTCTTACCGGCTGGATTTACTAATGTGTACTACCATCCTTCAATGGTCATTTTATCCAGAACTTTACGTTTTCTTTTTTTTTCTAATTTTTTTCCTTTTATCATTATTATTATAATTAACAAAAAAGTCACACTTTCTACCCTTGTATATCCTTAATCAAGGTCCCTACCTCCTCCCATCACATCAGGTCCTTCTTTCTTCTCCACAACTCCCCATCCCCTCCCTGGGCAGGGAGCAGACAGTCCTATGGTCCCACTGACCCAATAATGCTTAGTTCAGTCTCCACTCCTGGCAAATCCAGCTTTCTCCCCCCTCCCTCAAGAGTGAGTCCGGTGTTCCTCTAGGGGTAATGGGATCCAAGGTGTTAGCCCAAGGTGTTTCTGATCCCAAGCTGTTCAGTGGTTGTGGTTTGCAGCTTGGACATGCTTTGCTTTTTTCTTGTTTGTTTGTGTTTGTTTGTTTAGAGTCCACTAATGAGTGAGTACATCCCCTGCTTATTTTTCTGGGTTTGTGATAACTTGCTCAGAAGGACATTCTCCAAATCCATCCATTTGCCTGCAAATTTTAAGATATCATTTTTTCTTACTGCTGAATACTACTCCATTGTGTAGATGGACCACAGTTTGTTAATCCATTCTTCAGTTGAGGGACATCTAGGTTGTTTCCAGGTTCTTGCTATTACAAATAACGCTTCTATGAACATAGTTGAGCTAATGCCTTTGGAGTGTGACTGTGTATCTTGAGGGTATACACCCAGAAGTGGTATTGCTGGGTCCTTGGGGAGATTTTCAATTTTCTGAGAAACCGCCATACTGCATTCCAAAGTGGCTGAACAAGCTTATACTCCCACCAACAATAGAGGAGTGTTCCCCTTGCTCTGCATCCTCTCCAGCATAGGCTGTCCTCTGTGTCTTTTATCTTAGCCAATTTAACAGGTGTCAGATGGTATCTCAAAGATGTTTTGATTTGCATTTCTATGATGACTAAAGAATATGAGCACTTTTTCAGGTGCCTTTCAGCCATTCATAATTCTTCTGGTGAGAATTCCCATTTTAGATCTGAGCCCCATTTTTTGATTGGGTTATTCAAGGTTTTAGTCTCTAGATTCTTGAATTCTTTATATATCTTAGAGATTAGTCCTCTATCAGTTGTAGGGTTGGTCAAAATCTTTTCCCATTCTGTAGGCTGTCATTTTGTCCTATTGACAGTGTCCTTGGCTTTATAGAAGCTTCTTAGCTTCAGGAGATCCCACTTATTGATTGCTGGTCTTAGTGTCTGTGCCACTGGTGTTATATTTAGGAAGTAGTCGCCTGTGCCAATTCGAAGAAGTGTATTTCCCACTTTCTTTTCTATCAAGTTTAAAGTGGCTAGGTTTATATTGAGGTCTTTGATCCACTTGGATTTGAGTTTTGTGCAGGGTGACAGGCTCGG
Organism: Sigmodon hispidus; assembly: GCA_004025045.1. Classification (NCBI taxonomy): domain Eukaryota; kingdom Metazoa; phylum Chordata; class Mammalia; order Rodentia; family Cricetidae; genus Sigmodon; species Sigmodon hispidus. Next base: position 162,142 of record PVIH01001486.1, on the reverse strand, counting down.
ATCTATTTGCATTTTTCTACACACTTCCATCCAGCTATGCCTGCACCATTTTCTTAAATATACTATCTTTTTTCCATTGAATATTTTGAGCCTCTTTGTCAAAGATCAGGTGGTCATAGGTTTTTTGGGTTAATGTCTGGATCCTCAATTCTATTCCCTTGATCCACAAGTCTGTTTTTATGCCAGTACCAGGCTGTTTTTATTACTGTAGCTCTATAGTATAGCTTGAAGTCAGGGATGGTGATACCTCCTGAGGTTCTTTTGTTGAGTAAAATTGTTTTGGCTGTCCTGGCATTCCTGTTATTCCAAATGAAATTGAGTATTGTTCTTTCAAGGTCCAAAAACTATTGTGTTGGGATTTTGATGGGCAGTGCATTGAATCTGTAGATTGCCTTTGGTAGAATTGCCATTTTACTATGTTGATCCTACCTATCCAGGAACATGTTAGAGCTTTCCATTTTCTGATATTCTCTTCAATTTCTTTCTGTAGTGATTTAAAATTTTTGTCAAATAGGTCTGTTACTTCTTTGGTTATAGTTAATCCAAGGTATTTAATACTATACGCAGCTATTATGAAGGGTAATGTTTCCCTTATTTCTTTTTCAACTCTTCTATCTTTAGTGTATAGAAGGGCTACTGATTTCTTTGAGTTAATCTTGTATCCTGCTCCATTGCTGAATGTGTTTATTAGCCATAGCAGTTCCATAGAAGAATTTTGTGGGTCACTTATGTAAACAATCATATCATCTGCAAATAGAGATAGCCTCACTTCTTCTTTTCCAATTTGTATCCCCTTAATCTCCTATTGTTCTCTTATTGCTTTAGCTAAAACTTTGAGAACTATATTGAATAGGTAAGAGGAGAGAGGACATCATTGTCTAGTTCCTGATTTTAGTGGGATTGCTTTGAGTTTTTCTCCATTAAGTTTGATACTGGTTGTTGCTTCTTGTAAATTGCCTTTATTATATTTATATATTTTCCCTTTACTCCTGATCTCTCCAGGGCTTTAATCATAAAGGAGTGTTGGATTTTGTCAAAGGCTTTTTCAGAATCTAAGGATATGATCATGTGGTTTTGTTCCCTTAGTTTCTTTATATGATTGATAACATTTACAGTTTTTCGTATGTTAAACCAGCCCTGCATTTCTGGGATGAAGCCTACTTGGTCGTGGTGAATAATATCTTTTATACATTTTCGTATACGTTTTGCCAAGACTTTGTTGAGAATTTCTGCATCAATATTCATGAGTGAAATTGGTCTGTAATTCTCCTTCTTTGTTGTATCTTTGAGTGGCTTGGGTATTAGGGTGATTGTGGCCTCATAAAAGGAATTTGGCAATATTCCTTCAGTTTCAACTGTGTGAAATAGTTTGAGGAGTAATGGTAGTAATTCTTCTTTGAATGTCTGGTAGAATTCGTCACTGAAACCATTGGACCAGGGCTTTTAGTTTTGGGGAGGCTTTTAATGACAGCTTCAACTTCCTTAAGGGTTATAGGCCTGTTTAGGTAGTTAATCTGATCTTCATTTAATTTTGGTAGATGGTTCCTGTCCAGAAAGCTGTCAATTTCTTCGAGATTTTTCATTTTTGTGGAATACAGATTTTCAAAGTATGATCTGATAATTCTCTGTATTTCCTGGGGGTCTGTTGTTATGTCCCCCTTTTCATTTCTGATATTGTTGATTTGAACACTCTCTCTTTGTTTTTTGATTAGTTTGGCTAAGGGCTTATCTATCTTGTTGACTTTCTCAAAGAACCAACTCTTAGATTCGTTGATTCTTTGTATTGTTCTTTTTGTTTCAATTGTATTGATTTCAGCTCTAAGTTTGATTATTTCCTGCCATCTACTCCTTCTAGATGAGTTCACTTGTAATTGTTCTAACACTTTTAGATGAGCTGTTAAGTCTCTATTGTGAGATTTCTCTAGGTTTTTCATGTAGGCATCTAGCGCTATGAATTTTCCTCTTAAGACGGCTTTCATTGTGTCCCACAAGTTTACATATGTTGTGGATTCATTTTCATTAAATTCTAGGAAAACTTTGATTTGTTTCTTAATTTCTTTCTTAAACCAGAGATGGTTCAGCTGAGTGATGTTTAGTTTCCATGAGTTGGTAGGCTTTCTTTGGGTTTTGATGTTGTTGAACTCTAACTATAGGCCCTGGTGGTCCAATATGTTACAAGGGGTTATTTCCATTTTTTTGTATCTGTTAATATTTGCTTTATGACCAATTATGTGGTCAGTTTTGGAGAAAGTTCCATGAGGAGCTGAGAAATATGTATATTCCTTTGCATTTGGGTGGAAGCTTCCGTAGATAGCTATTAAATCCATTTGCATCATTATCTCTTTTAGACTCCTTATTTCTCTGTTGACTCTTTGTCTGGTTGACCTATTCAGGGTTGAAAGTGGGGTATTGAAGTCTCCCACTATTAGGGTGTAAGAATTGATGTGGGATTCGAGCTTTAGCAGTGTATCTTTTACATAGGTAGGTGCCCTTGTGTTAGGGGCATAATTATTCAAGATTGAAATCTCCTCTTGACCAATTTTTCCTGTGCAGAATAAGTAGTGACCATCTGGGTCCCTTTTAATTGCTTTTAGCTTAAAGTCTACTTTGTTAGACATTAGGATGGCAACCCCCACTTGTTTCTTAGAACCATTTGACTGGAAAATATTTTCCCAACCCTTTACTCTAAGCCTGTGTCTGTCTTTGTGGTTTAGGTGTGTTTTTTGTAGGCAGCAGAAGGATGGCTTCTGTTGTTGTATCCATCTTGTTAGTTTGTGACATTTTATAGGAGAGTTGAGTCCATTGATATTAAGGGATATTAGTGAACACTGATTGATATTTCCTGCCATTTTTTGGTGGTAACTTGTTTGTATTTCCTTTCTCTAGAGTATTCTTCTGTGGAATTATTGATTGTTTGTGGTTTCATGGGTGCATCTGGGGTCCTTAGGTTGGAGTTTTCCCTTTAATACTCTCTGTAGCACTGGATTGGTAGATAGATATTGTTTCCATCTGACTTTTTCTTGTTTACTCCATCTGTGATGATTGATAATTTTGCAGGGTGTAGTATTCTAGTATGGCAGCCATGCACTTTTAGTGTCTGTATAACTTCTGACCAAGCCCTTCTAGCTTTAATCATTTTCATTCAATAGTCAGGTGTTATTCTGATGGGTCTGCCTTTATATGTAATTTGGCCCTTTTCTTTAGCAGCTCTTAAATTTTTTTCTTTGTTCTGTATGTTTTGTGGCTTGATTATAATGTGGCGTGCTGACTTTTGGAGGGGGGGTCATATCTATTTGGTGTTCTGTAAGCTTCTTGTATCTTTATAGACATTTCCTTCTTCAGGTTAGGGAAGTTTTCTTCTATGATTTTATTGAAAACATTATCTGTGCCTTTGAGCTGGTATTCTTCTCCTTCTTCTATTCCTATTATTCTCAAGTTAGGTCTTTTCATGGTGTCCCAGATTTCCTGAACATTTTGATTTATGGCTTTTTTGGTTTTAGTATTTTCTTTGACCGATATATCTATTTGAGCTACTGAGTCTTCCACTTCAGAGATTCTATCTTCCATCTCTTGAATTCTGCTGGTTATGCTTGTATCTGTGGTTCCAGCTTTTTTCTTCAGGTTTTTTATTTCCATCTTTGCCTCATTTTGTGCCTTTTTTATTGCTTCTATTTCAGTTTTTAGTTCCTGGCATGTTTCTTTCATTTTTTGGTTTACTTTTTCTTGGTTTTCTTTCATGGATTTGTTCATTTCTTCCAATTTGTTGTTTGTATTTTCTTCTATTTCTTTAAGGAATTTTTTCAAATCTTCTTTGAGAGCTTCAATGATTATCATAAAGGAATTTTTGGTGTTGCTTCCTTCTGTTTCCTCTTCATTGCTCAGTTCAGGTCTTGTAGTTGTAGGACTGCAACTTTCTTCTGGAGTTATCTTGTTGTTCTTTACATTATTACATATATATTTTTGCACGGCCATCTGCCTATGGCTTCAGTGGTTCACGATTAGGTTTCTCGTAGTCAGTTGTCACATGTGGGCTTGTGTGTCTCCTGTCACCTCTGAATAAAAGGTCTGCTCAATCTCTACCTTGTCTCTGGGCAGGGGACTGGATTTCAAGCCTTCAATCCTTCTCTGATTGATTAGTTGGAGGCAGGTGGCCATGCAAAATCCCTCAGAAGCCGCTGGAGTGGGTGACCCTGACAGCCAAAGTTTATCTCTTTTTGCTATGGAATTTGTGGGGTCATGCTGCACAAACAGTACCTGGTCCCGGAACCAGAACCCGACCAGAACACAATTTTCCCTGGCAAGGATTCAGGCACTGGGGCCTGCTGAACCCACCTCACCTTTGGGCAGAGTCTGAGACTATCTTTCAGAGTCCTCAGTCCTTATCCATTTGTTCCATTGCAGATGGATGGTCATGCAAAATCCCTCAGCAGCAGCTGGGGGGACCCTGGCAGACCGAGTTTATCTCTGTCTGCTACAGAGTGTGTGGGGACAAGCTCCCTTTATGTTTTGTTTTTCTTAATAATCATTTTGAGCATTGTAAACCATACTAAAATATTTAAAGTTGCCTGTAAATTTGTGCTGTAAACGACAAAACTTTGCTTCTTAATCCTCAATAACTATTTCAGTATTTATGGTTGAACTCAGGAAAAGCTGCCACAGAGTCAAATATCATTGATATCTGATTGCCATAGGCTTTGCTGGGCCATATGGCATTTGAGGCCTTGATGCTTACAGCAAAGCCATAGTGATTCCTAAGTTTACACTCTTCCTTTTCTCAGCATGAACTACTCAGAAATAAGGACACAGCATTTCTGGAGAGCTGAAGAAGGAGTAACTACAATTGTTACTTCTCATTTCTTCTTAAATAGTTTGGCTTCTCCTTTAATTGATCACCAGAGTTTTAAAGGTTAGCAAGATAAGAAACTGGACAAACATCAGGAAGATGGTGTCTGTCGGCATTTTCCTCTTTACTGCTCTTTCTGCTCATATTGAATTATCAATTAGCCACACTTGTACAGTCTGCTAACTTGGTAGGATATGAAATAACATGCTGTATTGATTGCCTTTATCTCCTGCAATCAACTCCTTTTGGTGCACATTTGATCTGAACACTGTTGAAGGCAAAATGAGTTCCTATCATCCAAAAGTTAAGTATTATCACTTGCCTATATGATTTTAGGGCCTCATTGTCACAACTATTATCAGTGAGGCTAGTTCTAGGAAGACTTCCCACTGTCAGCCTGGTTTGACAAATGAAGAAAATGAACAAACGAAGTACTGTCTGCAGAGCCCCAGCGCACTTTGGAGCAGGGGCGGATAAAATCTGCAGGTCACCAGACAGAGACTCAACAGAGAAATAAGGAGTCTAAATGAGGTTATGATGCAAATGGATTTCATAGATATCTACAGATACTTCCACCCAAAGGCAAAGGAATATACATATTTATCAGCTCCTCATGGAACTTTTTCCAAAATTGACCACATAATTGGTCATAAAGCAAATATCAACAGATACAAAAAAATGGAAATGATCCCTTGTAACATATCGGACCACCAGGGCCTAAAGTTAGAGTTCAACAACATCAAAACCCAAAGAAAGCCTACCAACTCATGGAAACTAAACATCAATCAGTTCAACCATCTCTGGGTCAAGGAAGAAATTAAGAAAGAAATCAAAGTCTTTCTAGAATTCAATGAAAATGAATCTACAACATATCCAAACTTGTGGGACACAATGAAAGCAGTCTTAAGAGGAAAATTCATAGCACTACATGCCTATATGAAAAACCTTGAGAATTCCCACACTAGAGACCTAACAGTGCAGCTGAAAGCCTTAGAAAAATTACAAGCAAACTCACCTAGAAGGAGTAGACGGCAGAAAATAATCAAACTTAGAGCTGAAATCAATACAATTGAAACAAAAAGAACAATACAAAGGATCAATGAATCTAAGAGTTGGTTCATTGAGAAAGTTAACAAGATAGATAAGCCCTTAGCCAAACTAATCAAAAAGCAGAGAGACAGTGTCCAAATCAACAAAATCAGAAATGAAAAGGGGGACATAACAACAGACCCCCAGGAAATACAGAGAATTATCAGGTCATATTTTGAAAATCTGTATTCCACAAAAATGGAAAACCTAGAAGAAATGGACAGCTTTCTGGACAGCTACCATCTACCAAAATTAAATGATGATCAGATTAATTACCTAAACCGGCCTATAACCCTTAAGGAAATTGAAACTGTCATTAAAAGCCTCTCCAAAAATAAAAGCCCTGGTCCAATGGTTTCAGTGACGAATTCTACCAGACATTCAAAGAAGAATTACTTCTGTTACTCCTCAAACTATTTCACACAGTTGAAACTGAAGGAATATTGCCAAATTCCTTTTATGAGGCCACAATCACCCTAATACCCAAGCCACTCAAAGATACAACAAAGAAGGAAAATTACAGACCAATTTCCCTCATGAATATTGATGCAAAAATTCTCAACAAAATTTTGGCAAACCGTATACAACAATGCATAAAAGATATCATCCACCACGACCAAGTAGGTTTCATCCCAGAAATGCAGGGCTGGTTTAACATACAAAAAACTGTAAATGTTATCCATCATATAAACAAATTAAAGGAACAAAACCACATGATCATATCCTTAGATTCTGAAAAAGCCTTTGACAAAATCCAACACTCCTTTATGATTAAAGCTCTGGAGAGATCAGGAATACAGGGAGAATACCTAATATAATTAAGGCGATTTACAAGAAGCCGACAGCCAGTATCAAACTTAATGGAGAAAAACTCAGAGCAATCCCACTAAAGTCAGGAACTAGACAAGGATGTCCTCTCTCCCCTTATCTATTCAATATAGTTCTCGAAGTTTTAGCTAAAGCAATAAGGGAACGAAAAGAGATTAAGGGCATACAAATTGGAAAAGAAGAAGTGAAGCTATCTCTATTGGCAGATGATATGATTGTATACATAAGTGACCCACAAAATTCTTCCAAGGAACTGCTACAGCTGATAAATACCTTCAGCAATGTAGCAGGATACAAGATAAACTCAAAGAAATCAGTAGCCCTTCTATATGCTAAAGATAGAAGAGCTGAAAAAGAAATAAGGGAAACATTACCCTTCATTTTAGCTGCAAATAGTATTAAATACCTTGGAGTAACTATAACCAAAGAAGTAACAGACCTATTTGACA
>PVIH01001486.1:28892-154833 GCA_004025045.1 Sigmodon hispidus | reverse complement strand
CAAAGCTCTCCCATGTTCCTGGATCAGTAGTATCAACATAGTAAAAATGGCAATTCTACCAAAGGCAATCTACAGATTCAATGCACTGCCCATCAAAATCCCAACACAATATTTTTTGGACCTTGAAAGAACAATACTCAATTTCATTTGGAATAACAGGAAAGCCAGGATTGCCAAAACAATTATACTCAACAAAAGAAACTCAGGAAGTTTCACCATCCCTGACTTCAAGCTATACTATAGAGCTACAGTAATAAAAACAGCCTGGTACTGGCATAAAAACAGACTTGTGGACCAATGGAATAGAATTGAGGATCCAGACATTAACCCAAAAACCTATGACCACCTGGTCTTTGACAAAGAGACCCAAAACATTCAATGGAAAAAAGATAGTATATTTAACAAATGGTGTTGGCATAGCTGGATGGAAGTGTGTAGAAAAATGCAAATAGATCTGAGCCTGTCACCCTGCACAAAACTCTAATCCAAGTGGATCAAAGACCTCAATATAAACCTAGCTACTTTGAACTTGATAGAAAAGAAAGTGGGAAATATACTTCTACAAATTGGCACAGGCGACCACTTCCTAAATATAACACCAGTGGCACAGACACTAAGACCAACAATCAATAAGTGGGATCTCCTGAAGCTGGGAAGCTTCTGCAAAGCCAAGGACCTTGTCAATAGGATAAAACGCCAGCCTACAGAATGGGAAAATATTTTCACCAACCCTACAAGTGATAGAGGACTGATCTCTAAGATATATTAAGAGCTCAAGAATTTAGACCCCAAAACCCTGAATAACCCTATCAAAAATGGGGTACAGATTTAAAAAGGGAATTCTCAGCAGAGGAACTACGAATGCCTGAAAGACACCTGAAAAAGTGCTCTTCATCTTTAGCCATCAGAGAAATGCCAATCAAAACAACTTTGAGATACCACATAACACCTGTTAGATTGGCTAAGATAAAAGGCACAGATGACAGCCTATGTTGGAGAGGATGCGGAGCAAGGGGAACACTCCTCCATTGTTGGTGGGAGTGTAAGCTTGTTCAGCCACTTTGGAATGCAATATGGAGGTTTCTCAGAAAATTGAAAATCTCCCCAAGGACCCAGCAATACCACTTCTGGGTGTATACCCTCAAGATACACAGTCACACTCCAAAGGCATTAGCTCAACTATGTTCATAGCAGCATTATTTGTAATAGCAAGAACCTGGAAACAACCTAGATGTCCCCCAACTGAAGAATGGATTAACAAACTGTGGTACATCTACACAATGGAATACTACTCAGCAGTAAGAAAAAATGATATCCTAAAATTCGCAGGCAATGGATGGATTTGGAGAATATCCTCCTGAGCGAGGTATCACAATCTCAGAGAGATAAGCAGGGGATGTACTCACTCACTAGTGGTCTCTAAACAAACAAACAAGAAAAAAAGCCAAACATGCCCAAGCAGCAAACCACAACCACTGAACAGCTTGAGATCAGAAACACGCTGAACTGACCCTTTGAACACCACTCCAACTATAGGAATACCAGACTCATTCTTGAGGGAGGGGGGACAAAACTGGATTTTGCCAGGAGTGGAGACTGATCCAAGCCTTATTGGGTCAGTGGGACCATAGGACTGTCTGCTCCCTGCCCAGGGAAGGGATGGGGAGTTGCAGAGAAGAAAAATGTCAAGATGTGGTGGGAGGGGGAAGGGACCTTGAATAAGGATATACAGGGATGTGAAAAAAAAATTTCAGAGGGAAATCTGAACACATAGTAAATATATGTGTAGCAATCTTATTTGCATTACCACCCTTGATAATCTATGCTTATGATTCTTATCCTCTTCATAGTTATTGTTAACTTTTCCTCATTTTAAATTCATGTTACTGTTTTTTTGTTAAATACAAAATAAAGAAGGAAAAAAAAAAACAAAATATAACTCTGCTCCTCAACCAATAAAATCTCAGTTGTGAAAAAATTTAAAAAAAAAAAAAAAAAAAACAAAATATAATATTCCAAAAAAAGAAAACTTACATTTCTACTTAAGAAATATTAATGAGTTTTTAAAGACCTTAGAAATATAAAAAAAAAAGAAAATGAACAAACAAAACAAAACAAAACAAACCAACCAAACAAACAAATAAAAAAAACCCAGAAATTTCTTTCTATAATCTATGGTTCTCTCGCCAACAGATTTGTCACTAATTTGGTAAATAATTTATCCTCTGTGTTCTTCTGTGGCATACAATCATTGACTTCTCTTTCAGTTTTATCCAAGGTAATATCGGATGGAATGAAGTATGACACTGAAAAATTCTGAACATATAATAGAATAGTAGGCAAGTGCAAAAAATAATCTATATATCAATGGAGAATATAAATGGGCAAGGGAAAGAAATAACTGAGTACCAAGCAGGAATTGATAGACTTATAACAGTGTGTTATTGTACCACATGCACACATATGTAGGATTATATGATTCTGATATGCTGTAGTAATAGTTATTATTTTTAAAGTAGTATTTTTTCTCTATGATGACAAAAATCAGTGTTTAAAAGTAGAACATGATTTCATAACATTTAAAAAACAACTATGTAACTTGTCAATATTCTCATTACTCAAACCTGATCAATAGAAATTTAAATTTACATTATAGGAAAGAATTGAAAAGAACACAGGAAGAAAGTTTAAAAACCTAAACCTAATGAAGAATGTTATCTATAGTCATATACAGAGTGTCCACACACACAAAAAAACCCCCAAATACTTAAAAGCTATTCATGGTTATTATTGGTATCTCTATATTAGCTGGGATAACAATGGCTAAAACTTGAAATCAACATGAGCACAGAGATAATATACCTAGAGTCAAGAAATGAATCTTTTGACAAGAATAGGGAAAAAACAAATACGTGGTTTTCTTAAGAAATGAACAACAAATGCAGGGAAGTGCACAGCCAAAAGGGAAAACAAGAGGAAAGAAATTCCCAGAAAGCTGTAAACGCAGCCATTCTTAGCTCCATTAAATAAACAAGCAAATACAAAAAAAAAAAAAAATTAAAAAAACGACTTTACTTTTGTTGCATATGTATATTTGCTTTCCTCTACAAGAGCAAAAAAAACTCTTAAACACTTAGCCATCTCACCAGATCTATAGATCTGTTTCTTATGACTAGTAACAAAGCAATTTTATTATTATAATAATGTCATCTGCATAAACACTGTCATATCTTAAAATTTTTGAGAATTTTCCTTCATACCTAACACTGGAGAGGAATGATAATATAGAAAGATAACATTTTCATAAATGGTGGAAAATTGAACATAAGGCATTATTTTTAACTTCTATCAGAAATGTTTATTACAGAAAAAAGTACATGTAAACTAACAGATGTTGTATGTGATATATATGCACACATATCTACTTTTACGTGGAGGAAGGCAACACTGAGGCTTGGAAGAGCAAGATACCCCCATGGGAATCACCAGTGAAATGACAGGAGCCAGTTGATAAGCAAGGGGCTTTTGGGGCACTGTAGTTCTGTTTATACCTAGACCATCATGTTTGTAAAGCTATTTATTCACTCCAGACCCCCAGTCTTCCACCCTAGGTTTACAGAATCTACCCAGGGTGAAATAAGGGGTTAAATTAGTATTCTTTTAACTTGGACATTTGATTGTCTTTGCAATATGAAGTGGTGAATGAATTAGTGTGATTGTTAAAAAAAATTAATTTAAATCTATTTTTCTATAAAATTCTCAAATAATATCAATTAAGTAATAAACATGAACTTGTAGTTTGCTCATTTAAATAAACATTACTCAATTCTCTGGCATTTGATTACACCATACATATTAGTTACTTTTCTATTGCTGTAATAAGATTACACAATGAAGAAATTTATAGAAGAAAGAGTTTATTTGGGTTTTTGGTTTCAGAAAATCAGAGTACATGATGGCAGAATGAAGGGGTGGTGGAAGGAGTAAGAAGCTGAGGGCTGAGACCTTGAACCACAAGTAAGAATCAGAGAGAACTGAAATGCTATAGTCTTTGAAGTCTCAAAGCCTATGCCCAGGGATGATCTTCCTGAGCAAGACACACTTCTTAGACAGCACTAACAGCAGTGGACCAAGTTTTCAAAATCCACAGATAATATGCAACATCACATTCTAACCACTGCATTATGCCTTTAGAAAAGAGATTTATAAAATCATGTTACCATCTGGTTTGTGGGATAATGCAATAAACACACGGTAACACATTATCTTTTTTTTGAAATTGTCTTAATTATATATTTTTAAATTTTGGAAGACAGTCATTTCACACTAAAGTTTTTGACATTTTGGATAACTTTTCAGAAAGCACGATGGGGTAAAATATAAAATTAGATCATTTCAAGGTGTGTAAGGTTCAGTATGCTCAGCAGAAAGATATTTTTGAGATTCAAACAATCCCCTTGCTTTGTTCCTTAGATTGTTGTACGACTAAAACATGGCCCTTTCTGGTGGGGTGGGAACACTGGAGGAGAGGAAGACACTGTGGGCGGTGATTAGGCTATTAAACATCATGAAAGAAGACAGCACGAACAGAGGACGTGAGTCATAGGAGAGCTCGCTGTTGCTAGAATTTTTAGAAGAAAATTTCAAAGAGGGAATACATCATGCAGATATATGTCGGGAAAACTTCTATCAGAAAGAACAATAAAAGAAAGAACCTGTGTGCTTAGGTATATCTCAAAGCAGTATGGAGTCTGAGTGATTCAAGTGAGATCAGACATTCCTAGTATGCATGACTTGAATGTATATTGACATATACTTGTGTACATGCAATTTATACATGTATATATTTGTATTATATACACATTTTCATACCTACAACAAATATGCTTTACAGCCCAATTTATCTTGCTAAGGAGCTATAGAAAAATAATATAAAGAGACTTAATAAAATGCATAATAAAATGTAAGGGCTCTATTTAACACACATTATTTTTGGTTTTGCTATGATAAAAGGTTCCTGACTCAAGCTTTTTCTTTTTCTCAATGTTTGAGTGTATAATCTGCTATGGTAAGAAAGTGACAGTGGCAGAAGCTTGAGGAAGATGTCACAACAACTCATAGTCAGAAACCCTAACCCTAACCCTAACCCTAACCCTAACCCTAACCCTAACCCTAACCCAACAACTCATAGTCTACTTTTGATTGGGTCCAGGAACTGTCACATGAACTAGTGAGTGCTCTCATGGTTGGGCTGAGTATTCTAATCTCAATCAATCTAGAAACTCCTTCATGGACCTAGTCTGAGATCTGTGTCCTCAGTGTCAGTAAGTCTTTAAGTTGGTCATCAAGATTAAATACCATATATTAACATTAAAAATCTGACATTCGTTTTTAAGAAAACAAACAACACAGAGATTTTTCTTTCTATTTCTATGAGTACAGACCTAAAGCAAAGTGAATTGAATCACAATTAAAAATACACTTAAGTCTCCAGGCCATGATGTGTCTCACCTGGACTGCTCACTTCTAATAGGGTATCTGCGATGTTTTATTTTCCTTTCAGATAGAAAATTCAAGATATATGAATCTGAGAAACTATTGTGCAGAGTCATTCAATTCCACTTATTTCAAATACCACTGCCCCAGGAGTAATAAATATGCACCTGCCTGTAGACACAATAAAGTATTTAATCTTGAGCAAAAGGTTGTTGAGTTGTTAAACATAAAAGCTACAGGATGTGCTTCTTTGCTCTGAGGAAAATGAAATTTTGTTCTGGATATTTGTGTCAAAAAATGAACAAAGATATTAAGGCCAAATGTGAACCTAGGCAGATTAAATGGATTTCTTGTATCCTGTGATTTCTTTTTACAAAGCTGACTTGCACATTCAATATTTTATTTCAGAAGAGCAATTGCATTTAAGAAATAAGAATGCTTAAATGTGACTGGACAAATGTTAATAATAATAATACATTGTATGGTAGAACAAAATAAAAGAAATGAAATATTACATGACAGGTCATTTTTCCTCTCTCATTTTATTCTCTCATTTCCTGAAAAGAGGAAGATAATAGACAGACAAAAACACAAATTAAAAAAATCTTTGCTTTGAAATTTCATACATAAACAACATTAATACTCCCACAGTCAGTATGGTCCTTACTGACATGTGCTCAAAGATTATGCCTGAAGTTCATGACTTTTGGAAGAACTTCATGAGTATCTCTTATAACTCTTCTCACTGGCTTACTTCAAATGTTCATTAGTTAGGGGAAGACAATACAACTGTTTTTTTTCTTCTGCTTTTCCTTGTAGTTAAACTCTCAACTTATCTCAGTGCTAAAAGACTATTGGAAAAAAGTGATAAAAGGAGGCATATTACAGAGCCCACATCTACTTGGTGATCATCAAAAACTGTGAGGACAACTCACCCTGAAAACACCATCAATTGTTTTATTACCTTTTATAAAGAATATGTCTTTACATGATTCTTTTTGTCTATAATTGCTATACTTTTAAGTATTCAGCTTTATATATGGACACATGGTCAAAATAAAACCATAAAGCATTCTCCACAAGAGCTCCTTTTACTTATACATTTGTCAGTTATCCCTGGTAGTTTTAAGCATTTTGGAGTCTTATTTAGAAAGCTATTGCCTATGCTGACATCTGAATGTGCATTTCCCTAGCAACTGAGAGTCTAAAGTCCTCTCTCATCATCTTTAAGAACTGTAAATTGATGTTTGTACAGGAAATGAAAGTGACATATTTTCTGTTTTTATTTCAATTTTTTTCCAGTATGCATGTCCATGCTCTCATTCATTACATCCCAACATAGTTTCCCTCACTTCCCTATACTCCTCACAGTACCCCCTACAAATACACATACACACACACACACACCTCCCCTCTCCTTCTCTCTTCAGAAAAGAACATGCCTCATTGGAATAGCAACAGAGCACAATATAAAAAGTTACAGTAAGGCTAGGCACCACCCTCGAATCAAAGCTGGATGATGCAACCCAGCAGAAGAAAAGTGCAAGATCAATCAAAAGAGTTAGACACATCTTTTGTTCTCTGTTAGGAGTCCCGAAAGAACACTAAGCTACACAACTGTAACATACATACAGAGGGCCTAGGTCAGTCCCATGCAGGCTCCCTGATTGTTCAGTCTCTGTGAGTCCCAGTGAGCCTAAGTTAGTTGATTCTCTGGGTTATTTTGTTTCCTTGATCCCTCTGGATCAATCTTTCTTTCCTCTCTTTCACAGGATTCTTTGAATGCTACATAATATTGGGCTGTGGGTTTCTGCATCTGCTGCCATCACTTGGTAGATGAAATCTGTCTGATGATGACTGGGCTAGGCATAATCTATGAATATAAGAGTATAACAAAATATCTTCGGAATCATTTCATTTACATTGATTGATTGATTGATTGATTGACCACTGTATTTGGTTCTATCCTAAGTCTCTGGGCTATCCAGCCTTTAGCTTCTGGCCACCCAACCAGTGTCAAGTCTGGACTTCCTTTTGTAGCATGGTCTCAAGTTAGATCAGTCATTGGATGGTCACTCCCACAAGTTCTGTGGCATCCCAGGACATTTTGAAGGCAGAACAAATTGTGGCAAGGTTTTCAGTTACTAGGACATCAAAGCAGAATATATATGTGTGTGTGTGTGTGTGTGTGTGTGTGTGTGTGTGTGTGTGTGTGTGTGTATTTAACATTGTCAATTATCTGATGGTTGAGACACAAGCATTAGCAGAAACAAAAAAAAACAACAAAATATCAAAATAAGGAGAGAAGAGAGGAAAGAGGAGAGAGAGAGAGAGAGAGAGAGAGAGAGAGAGAGAGAGAGAGAGAGAGAGAGAGAGAAACAATTGTCCACAGTGAGCATGTATATTTGCTTTCGCTAGTGCATTGTCCAATTAGCACTAGTCCAATTAGCAGGAGAAAGAGTTTTAAAATGAAGTTACATCCTACACAATTAGAAAAAAATATTTCTGAAATGTTTATTTGGGTTAAATATCCATAATGTATACAAAATTTTAAACTCAAACACCATAGTTTTTAAAAACCCAATTAATAAATGGATGCATAAACTGAGAAGACAGACTTTTCAAAAGAAAAACAATCAATACAATAAAAATAATGTTAAACTTCTCACCATTAGAGAAACATGAATTCCACTACATGGGCATTCTATCATACACCAATCAGAATGGCTACCAAAAAGATTTCTTTTGGCAAGAATCCAGAGAAAATAGATTTCTCATGTACTGTTAATGGGATTGAAAATTAGTTCAGTCATAATAAAAATAGATATGAGGTATTCTCAAGTATTTAAAAATACAATTTCAGTATGATCCAGATAACTACTCTAATGGGTGTGTCCAAAGAGGTCTAATATCAAACAAAAGAGCATCTGCACAGGCACATTTGTGTCTATGGGATGAACAACAGAAAAGTACATGCTCAAACAATGTATTGATCAGATAAGCCAAATTAGTGTTTATATACAGTACTTTTATTCAAGAATAAAAAACAAAATCATGTCATTTACAAGAAAATAAGTAAAATTGGTAATATTAAGTGAAACAAAACATCTCATAAAGATAACTATGCTACAATTTCTTCTGTATTATGGGAACCATGATTTTGAAAGTACCAACTGTTAGGGATGCAGTAGGAGAGAGACAGTATAAGAAAGTATAATATAGTTATTATACTCCAAGCCCATTGTATACATTACTTTCTGTAACTGATACCTGAATTCCAAAATATGTCCTTACTATATTACATATATAAATTCTACAGCATAATTAAATTATAATTTTCTTATAATTACACTTTAATACCTTCAAATGCATATAATATAACTGAAAGTACTATTAGTCCTATTTTATGAAATCTTAACATAATTATGGTAAAATTGTATAACAATTTTTATTTCTGGTAGGAAATAAAAAATGTTATTCACAATCTAACAACTAAGGGAGGGAATTCCAAAGTTAAATTTTAAAGGGTTAGCTCCTAACTAGTGAGATGTGTATGTATGTTCAGGACTGAAGCAATGTGTACACACTCTGTGCTCTGTCATCAAAACACATCACTTGGGAGGTTTATACTCTATTTTACATAAAGCATAGCATAGCATAGCGTTTTCATGAAGTGCATAATATTTTCTCTGCTAGACTTGGTCTGAATTAATTACCTCAGTTGCCCTTCTCTCTGAGGAGTGATGGTGGTACATATTTTTGAATGTGGAAGTTTGCACACCCATGCATGTGCATCCTAAAGAAGGATGTGGTGTCCACCTCCATCACTTTTGTTCTTATTGTCTTTATACATGGTCTCTCTTAGAATCAGAAGCTCCCTGTTTTATTTTAATTCGTTGGCCACTGAGCCCTTGAGATCTCTCTTTTGCTACCTCCATGGCTAGAATTTCAGGCATTTATAGTCATGTCTGGCTTATTTGTAGATACTAAGGTTTCACATTCAGAATCTTATGGCTTCCAACTAAAGTCTGTTACCTACTGAGCCATCTCACACCCCTTCATTTATCTTTGTAAAGAGCTGATTGATTGAGGAGAGCGCAGAATATGTAACAAGACTCACAGAGCCTGCTGTACAATTGTTCAGACAAAGCAGCTTGTACCTATATCAGACTTTTCTTTTTTGGGCCAAGAAATACACACATTTCTCAAATTATAAAATCTGCAGGAAGAACATATTTTCCATACTGCAAAGTCAACTGCTGTCTTGTATAACAGCATCTTCCATGATCAGGTAAAAGTTGTAAAATCTATTTAACCTATTCATATGTAGTATCTCAGCTTTCTTCAAAGGAGATTTTCTTTAGGACACTTTCGCTTTATTGATTATCTATGCCAATGAGTGAGCCTTAGTAAGGTTCACTTCAGCTTCTAAAATCCATGAACCAAATGATTTTTCATAATTTCTTTTTTTTTTTAATTTGGAAGGGAAAGGGCTGATTTGGTTTACTTAACTCGAGTAATATTCTAAGGAAGCCAACACAGAAACTTAGCCATCAGGAGCCTGGAGGCATGAGCTGATACAGAGACCATGGAGGAGCTCTGCTTACTGTCTCACTCCTAATAGTTTAGTCATTCTGCTTTCTCTTCTTTTATGATCAAAATACTGCTATAATTCTTACTCTTTTTTAATAATGTATTTTTTATGAATAAAGTCATGTTTTTTTATCCATGTATATCCTTGTTCAAGCTCCTTTCCCCCTCCCGCCCCTTGCAGTCACTCTCTCTTCTCCACATCTCTTTCTCTCCTCCCCAGCAAGGGCAGGAGGTCCCAAGGTCCCAATATTACTTCCTGTGTATTTGAGTATATAATTTATGAGATAATCATAATAATTATCTTCGTCTAGAATCATAATCTGGACTTTTGGTAATAAAGCATTTTGTGAGATATTTAATTAAGACTATATGTGTGAAATAAAAATATTTTAATATTTTTGTGCTCTTAAAATTCTTCCATAAGCCTTCACAGGTATTACTACTACTATTATGGTGTGTTTGTGTATGTGTGTGTATGTGTGTGTGTGCATGTGTGTTTCTGTCAGAATAACAAAAAGTTCATTTTATTGACCATGAAAATAATAATTATATTATTACAATAATGTTACAGTATCAATGGGTTTTAACCTTCATATTTCCATTACATATTCTCCATATTTATCTATTTCAAATAAACATATATCCAAATATCAATACCTGACAGTCTTTATCCTGGAAGGCAAAGGTGCAAACCTATGTGCTTAATACAGCACAAAAGCATTGATATTGGTCATGGGGTTTTCTGGCATGAGTTTATTAGGTAAGCAGTATCCACCTTCATTAGCAGGCATTAGCATCATTCATAAAATGTAGAGATATTACTGTTCCCAAAGATGTTCTCAGTGCTTAGCCTTCAATTTGATATGTTGTAGAATTGGTCATTTTTGGTTTTTATTTAATTACATTTGAGATTAATACAATTAAATTTTCACTTCTATTCCTTCAATATACCCCACCCACTTCCCTTCAAATTCATGCCTTTTTTAAACTAGCTGTTATTACATGCATTAGGTACAAGTATATACATATATATGTGTAACATAATCTGTATTTATGTCATATAATGCTACCTGTATGTTTTTAAGGCTGACTGTTTTGTACTAGTCAATCAATTAGTATCCTTTTCCATGAGGAAGATCATTTCACAAAACCAGCATAATCTCTAATGATAATCTACAAACATTTGTCTTTGTAACCATTATCAAGTAATCTTCTCTGTGTAGCAGGTGGATACCATTACAGAAAAGTACAGTCATTCAAAATGCAGAACTGTGGAGCTCAATCCAAGTACACAAGGCTCAGGAATCACTGTGGAAGAGGGGACAGAAGATTAAGAGCCGGAGGTTCCGGAAGTTTGTTGAGAAGATAATGTGCCATCAATAGACTCACTCAATGTGAAAACAAAACCCTTAGCCACTGTTACAGATATGTTGAAGCACTGGCCATCAGTAGAGAAAGTGTGTGTTACTAAGTGGTTTCATATATACTTTATTATTCCTGTGTCAGAGTAGAACTTAATCCATAATTTCAGTTTAGAAATCTAAATGGAGAATTGTATGAACTTTTTAAATTTTTAAAAATACTCACTTGAAGAATGATGTGGAATCAAGGTCATATAGCCAGAAGTTGGTGTGTATGACAGCCACTATATTTTTCTGTGTGATCAGAGACTAATGCTTTTTATCCAGCCTCATCAGATTGCAGGTTCATTGCCTCCTTTCCCCATCTCCCTACTGATTTTTCCACATCCTACTGCATGTTTATTCATGAAAGTATACCCTTATTTATAAAGTGAGGAGGAGTGTTGCTATGTCCAAACACATAGAAGGATTACAGATCAGTTCACTAGCATGCATTAATATGGTAACTCATTTCAATAGAATACTTTGCTAAATAAAGATTTTATTTCAAACATGATTTTCAATCTTGAGAACTTTAGTTAGTTGAGTTGAGTTGGAATGCCACAAATAGAAATGGATCAGGATAAAAGAGACCTTATTCTCTCCTGCTTATATATTTTCTCCTTCTAAGGGTCCCTCTTGAGGCTTCAGAAATTCACTATTGTCTGGTATTTGTAAACAAATGGGAATTAAATGCCACCCCTGTGCCACATTGTATTAGTTCAAACCAAAGGCAGTTTAACTTTTTTTTCCAATTGAGTTCATTTCTTGTGACCCTTTGTCCTTCTGTTTTAACAAGGCGAATAGAGTTCATTTAGATCATGGAAACTTAAAAGCATTCAAAAAGCAACAGACCCTTGCAATGTTTCAAAATAGTAAGTCAGAATGATCTAACACATAGCTTGTTAATAGCATGATTTCTGTATAACCACTAAATAAAAATCTATGCATAATGTGAATTGTCAGCTCTGCTAGATAAATCACATTGAATGGGGTTGTGACATGACAGCTTGAAAATATTTCTTTAAAAATCTGTAACAAACAAGACTCCAAGTTGCAAATGCAAAAAAAAAAAAAAGGTTTGCTAGCTAGTATTATCAAAATTAAAAAGAAAACTACATGAGAAACACCACAGATAAATGACATTATTTTAGCCACATCAAAATATATTAATGCTAGTAGGGACCTATATTCCTCTCTCATCAATTCACTATGGGAAATCTTTAAAAAGAATTTCACAGAAGCATTTTCATCATGACTTATTGTCTTACTGTTTGTAATCTTACAAATGCCATTTTATCCTGCACATCTGGAATCTACTACCACTGTGTCCCCCAAGCCTTTTAAACCTGTTTCCTTGCATTAAAATGTCATTTATGAATTTATGAAACTTTACATGAGTATAATTACTGATATTCCCCACGTGAGAATTGGTAAGATAAGAGTGATTAAACCATGCACTAAAACCTGCACAGTTACCAAGTGCCATTTGTAATTTCTCAACCCAAGTTAGCATTTCCATGCTTGTTACATCTCTACTTTTGATTCCTATTCTAAGTCTTAAACTGTAATAAGATTCCAGAGACAGGTATTATTTTAATATGACTTGATTCTAAATATAACTTTCCCCAAATTCACTAAAAGAAAATGATCAAATATTTTCGGGATTGTATTGTGTTCTCTATCGTTATCCTTGGGCATTCACCATGTCACTGAGCACTTTAAACACAGTTAGGTCAAATGCAAAAATTAACAAAAGAATGATTTATGGGGTTAGAGATGTTCAATAGTTGAGTATTATTATTTTCACAAAGTTACATTTAAAGACAAATAGATAGTTTAACAGGTAAAAGCACTTACCAAGCATAGAAAAAGAGAACCTATGTCCAGTGGTTGCTCATTGAGCTCCTCACATGTGGCCACAAAAACATATGAATGTTTGTGTGCACTTTTCAGTGCTCTTCCCAAACTATGCTAATAAACATTAAAATTTTAACTGAGTTATATGTCTTTTGATATCTAGTATTCTGAGTTCTTTATATACTTTGTATAATAGTCTTCTATTGGATATGTAGTTGGTAAAAATCATTTCCAATTCTGTATGCTGCCATTTTGTCCCTTGATATATAAAAGCTTGTCAGCTTTTTTGTTTGGTTGCTGTCTTCTTTTTTTTTTAATCCCCCTCTTTTTTGAAGGTAGATATTTTCTTATGCATATATCTGGATTACAGTGTTGCCTTCCTTTATTTATCCTTGTTCCTTCCCAACACTCCTCCCATGTTGAACTACTCTCTTTATATCTCTCATTTCAAAGAATAGGCTTCTAAGTGATAACAACAAAACATAACACAATGAAATACAATAAGTAAAACAAAAGCTATCACATCAAATTTGGATAAAACAAGACAACAGAATAAAAAGAACATCAAAAAAGCATGAGAATCAGAGTTCCATTTGTTCACATACTCAGGGATTCCATAAGAATACTAAATTGAAAGCTATACTATATATACACAGGATCTGGTAGAGACCCTTGTAGACCCTTAGCTTACTGCTTCAGTCTTTATTAGTTTATATGTGCTTTGGTCAGTTGATTTAGATGACCTTGTTCTCTATCCTCTTTATCTCTAAAGTTGCCTCTGCTTCCTCTTTGGAGTTCTCTGAGCTCTGAAGAGAGCAATTTGTCTGGAAATTTTATTTAGAGCTGTATGTTTCAACTTCTTTCTCTCTGTGTCTCTGTCTGTCTCTTCTTCCTCTCTCTTTCTCTTTTACTCTCTGTCACTCTGTTCATTTCTCTGTCTCTCCATCTCTCTTTCTGTATCTTTTCTCTGTCTCTGGGTAATGTCTAGCTGTAGCTCTCTGTATTTTTACCTATCTGCTGCAAGAGAAAATGTCTCTGATGATGGCTGAATAAGGCACTGATCTATTTGTATCACAGAATATCATTAGCAGTCAGTGCATCACTTTAAAGACCAATAGTACTTAGTTTTTCCCTAGGTCCATAGGCTATCTAGTCTCTACTTCTTGGTCATCCAAGCAGTGTTGTGAATGGGTTCCATCTCTTTGAGTGGTCCCTAAGTCAAATCAAACATTAGCTATTTCCATAAGCTTGTGGCCACAATAACCCTAGGATAGTTTTCTGGCAAGACAGTATTCTATATCAAAGATTTTGTGTCTGGGTTAGAGTTCAATTGGTTAGTATGCAATGCTTATAGAGAAACTTTTCAGTTTTGTGAGTTCTCATTAATTACTTGTTGAATTGAATGCTCAAAGAGTTCTATTTAGAAATTCTTCCTATGCCATTGAGTTGGTCTATTAAAAACTAAGTTCAATGTTCCTTAAGTTTCTATTTTGTAGATTCATTTGAGGAGTATTCGATTAACTCTTTTTTTGAAAGTATGGCCTTGAGATTTTTGGTGGAAAATTTTAATGACTATTTCCATTTCACTAGAAAATATAGAAATAGTTCAATTGCTTATGTAAATTTGATTTATCTTTGGCAAGTGGTATCAAGAAAATGATGCATGTATGTATAAAAGAACACCAATTTCTTTTAGATTTTCTAATTTAATGCAGTACAAGAAATTACTTTTGATTTGTTGAATGTATCAAGTCAATGTTATGTACTCTTTTCATTTGTAATTTTGTTAATATGGATTATTCTCTATACTTTTTAGTAAACTTGGATAAAGGTTTGTCAGTCTTACTGATTTCTTCCAACGTTTTATTGGTTTTTCATGCTTTTTTTGTTTTGTTGTTGTTGCTTATTTCAATTATATTTCAGCCCTGAATTTGGTAATTAACTTACTGTATAATAACTTTCATTTTGATTTCTTCTTTTTGTTCTAGCACTTTCAGGTATGCTATGAATTTACTGTTATGATATCACTTAAATTCTTTTTTTTTTTTTAAAAAAAAAAAGAAGGTACTTAGTGCTATAAAACTGCCTCTTAGAATTTTTGTATGTTGTGTAACTTAGTTTCATTAAAATCTAGGAAGCTATTATTCATTCAGTAGTGAGTTACTCAGTTCTATAAGTTTGTACATTCCCTGTTGCTTCTGTTGTTGATATTCTGTTTAATATGTGATGTTCAGATAGGATGCATGGTATTATTTCAATTTTCTTGTGTCTATTGACATTTGCTATTTGTATGACTATCTGGTCAATCTATAGGAATTTTTGTAGCCTGAAGTTTCTGACCCATCTGGCCCATGGTCTAGACAAAACTCTCCTACTTGTGGCCCCATAGATGCTTATAAAATAATTATTCAGAGGCTTATATTAACTACAAACTGTTCAGCCTGTGGCTCATGCTCATACAAACTCTTTCAACTTACCTCTATTAATCTATTGTCTTGCCATGAGGCTCATGGCTTACCCATGCTTTTATATCTTGTGCTCTGGGTAATTAACTACAGAGTCTCTGCTGACTCCACCCTCATTCACTTTTATTTATGTTTGGATTTCCTGCCTGCCTCTAAGTGGTTTTCTATAGGCCAAACCAGTCTTTTTATTAACAAATGGTATATTCAGAGTGGGATAGCATAGAACCAGCCAAGTCCCTGGACATATAGCTAAGAAGTGAGAGACATCCTGTCCTGTCCCTCAGGCCAAGCAGAGACCATGCTATACTCACCAAACCCCAGCACGGAGACACCCCCACAATACTGCAACCACTCCCAGCTCTATCCTAAAACAAGGAAAGCTAGGAGACTGTCCTGAAGGCTAAGTTCCATTAAAACACAGCCACCATGGGCCATCCCTGGCCCAAACCACAATCAGCATTATCACACTGTGACTATATAAGACCAACAAAGCTTCTGGACACACAGCTTATTAAGAGACCCCAGGCCTACAACTGACTAAGAGCTGACTGAGAGCTGACCAAGAGTGCACTGAGGAAGCAATGGGCAGATGCCAGTGCAAGATTACATACAACAATACAAAGATCAACAAGGTATCACCAGAAGAAGCAGGTGGTTCTATAGCATCAAGACCTGAACATGTCTTTTCAAGAGGAAACAGAAGGAAATGACCTTTAAAAAAAAAGGTTTATGAAACTAATAGAAGCCTTAAAAGAGGATATAAAAAACTCCCATAAAGAAGTAGAAGAAAATAAAAAAAAGAAATTTGGAAGACAAGAACAAATCTCTGAAAGAAAATAAAGAAAACCAAGAAAAAGAAAGCAACAGGTGAAAGAAACATTCCAGGAATTACAAATCAAAATAAGAGCAATAAAGAAGGCATGAACTGAGACAAAGCTGGAAATAGAAATCCTGAAGAAAAGCACTTGAACCACAGATTCAAACACAACCAACAGAAGAGATGAAACGGAGAATCTCTGGAGTGGAAGACTCAATAGTGGAAATAGATACATTAGTTAAATAAAACACTAAAACAAAAAAGTCATAACAAAAAATGTCCAGAAAATCTGAGATACCATGAAAAGATCAAACCTGAAATTAATTGGAATCAAAGAAGTAGAACACAGCTGAAAGCCCTAGAACAATTAGAAGCAAACTCACCTAGAAAGAGGAGATGACAGAAAATAATTAACTTAAGAGCTGAAGTCAATGCAATTGAAACAAAAAAGAAAAATAAAGAGAATAAATTAATCAAAGACTTGATTCTTTGAGAAAGCCAGCAAGATAGATAAACCTTTATACAAATTAACCAAAAAGCAAAGAGTGTCCAAATTAACAAAATCAGAAATGAAAACAGGAGCATCACAACAGACACACAGGAAATCCAGAGAATTATCAGGCCATACTTTGAAAATCTCTACTTCACAAAAATGTAAAACCTAAAAGAATTGGACAGCTTTCTAGACAGGAACCACTTACCAAAATTAAATCATGATCAGTTTAAAGACCTATAATGCCAAAGAAACTTGAAGCTGTCATTAAAAGTCTCTCAAGCAAAAAAAGCCCAGTCTCAGATGGTTTCAGTGCAAAGTTCTACCAGACATTCAAAGGAGAACTAACAGCAATATTCCTCAAACTGTAGAAAATGAAGGAATATTGCCAAACTTTTTTTGAGGCCACAATAACCCTAATACTCAAGCCACTCAAAGACACAACAAAGAAAGAGAATTACTGACCAATTTCCTTCATTACCATTGATGCAAAAATTCTCAATAAAATTCTGGCAAACAGAATCCAACAACATATCAAAAAAATCATCCAACGTGATCAAGTAGGCTTCATCCCAGAAATGCAGGGATAGTTTAACATACGGAAAATTGTGAATGTCATCCATCATATTAAAAAATTAAAAATTGCAAAAAACCACATGATCATCTCATTAGATGCAGAGAAAGTCTTTGAAAAATTCCAATACTCATTCATGATAAAAGTCCTGGAGAGGTCAGGAATACAGAGCAAACATCTAAATATAATAAAGGTCATATACAGCAGGTCAAAAGCCAACATCAAATTAAATGGACAAAAACTCAAAGTAATTACACTAACTTCAACAAGTTCTTCAACTCTCTCTCTCCTTACTATTCAGTATAGTTCTCGAAGTTCTATCTAAAGCAATAAGAGAACAGAAGGAGATTATAGGGATACATGTCAGAAAGTAAAAAGTCAATCTATCTCCATTTACAGATGATAGAATCATTCACATAAATGACCCTAATAATTCTACCAGTGAACACCTGCAGCTCATAAATACCTTCAGCAATGTAGCAGGGTACAAGATTAACTCCAAAAAAAAAAAAAAATCAATAGCCCTTCTATACATTAAAGTTAAAAGAGTTGAAAAAAAGAATAAGAGAAACATCACTCTATATAATAGCTGCAAATACCATTAAATATTTTGGCATAACTGCAACTAAAAAATAGCAAGCCACTTAGAGGAAAACTTTAAGTCACTGAAGAAAGAAATTAAAGAAGATATCAGAAAATAGAAAGGCCTCCCATGCTCCTGGATAGGTAGGAACAACATAACAAAAATGGCAATTTTACCAAAAGCAATCTACAGATTCAATGAAATACCCCTCAAAATCCAAAAAAAAAAAAAATATCTTTTACAGAACTTGAAAGAATAATACTCAACTTCATATGAAATAACAGGAAAGTCAGAACCACCAAACAATCCTGTTCAATAAAAGAACCTCAGGAGACATCACCATCATTAACTTCAAACTATACTATAGAGCTATAGTAATGAAAATAGACTGGTACTGGCATTAAAAGAAGACTTGTATAATCGCACTCCAAAGTCATTAGCTCAACTATGTTCATAGCAGCATTATTTGTAATAGCAAGAACCTGGAAACAACCTATGTGGCCCTCAACTGAAGAATGGATTAACAAACTGTGGTACATCTACACAATGGAGTACTACTCAGCAGTAAGAAAAAAATGATATTCTAAAATTTGCAGGCAAATGGATGGATTTAGAGAATATCCTCCTGAGCAAAGTATTACAACGCCAGAAAGATAAGCAGGGGATGTACTCACTCATCAGTGGACTCTAAACAAAACAGCAAAAAGCAAAGCATGCCCAAGCTGCAAACCACAACCACTGAACAGCTTGGGATCTGGAACACCTTGGAGTGGCACCTTGGATCCCACTCCCTCCAGAGGAACACTTAACCTAGTCTTGATGTTGAGATGCTAAAAGCAGATCTGCGTGGAGTGGAAGCTGAACTAAGCTACCTTGGGACCTTGGGACCTCCTGCCCTTGCTGGGGAGGAGATAAAGCGATGTGGAGAAGAGAGAGTGACTGGAAAGGCGGGAGGGGGAAGGGAGTTTGAACAAGGATATAAACGGATAAAAAATATGACTTTATTCATAATAAAAAAAAGTTACAAAGAAACCCCTGATATTTCCAGGAAAAATAAATAAATAAAAGGAGAATTTTCAAATTAAGATGCACTCACATGATTAACAAGGCTGTCAATGACCTAGAACTAACCTGGTCAGTAATGTTTTAAATTTTAAGGCTGAAAAAGCGAGTGATTCTAAAAAAATTCAGAAGAAGCCTTCTGTATTTAGACAAGGATTTCTTTATATCTTCTACAGCAAATTAGAGGAGCTTAATAGTGTAAAAATCAGCAGAAGGAAAAGCTGAGCTGTCAACAATTACTCTATTCAGGGACCACATTTCCCCTTCAGTTTTCGGTGAGAGGCAGCATATCAGCTGGTATTGAAAACCTGGGTGAAGGAGCCAGTAAACACTTTTGATAATTCTTAGATTGAAGGAAGGAAGTCAGATACTTTTTAAGTTATTGTGAAAAAGCTAAAAACAATATAATATGTGAATACTATTAGTTTTCTATTTTAGTGTCATCCTGCAAAAACAATCTGTTCAGTAGGCAAACCCAATTTAATTCTGTGTATGCAGTCTTCTGGAACAAACCTTTGACCATGCTTCATATTTTTTAATCTATATAATTTTTGAAGTTATGTTTTATGAAATTATTGCCTACAGAAAATGAATACTATTAACAGATATGCTCAAATATATGACAATCTAGTATTTGGTTCCCTTTATAAAAGGGTGTCTGCACACTGTTAGTGTTTGATCATAGCACCCATTACAGGCATAAATAGCAGAAAATGTTAACAGCTAGATATTTTTCTGGCAAATAATTAACCCCAGGTTTTATTTAACTCTTTGCTTTCATGAATCTATTTCTTGCAGGCTATTAGGCACTTCATTTGGGATTCATTTCTTTCTTTGCCTAACAAGGTAATTATAATCCTTTTATGATTTAAGAAATTTCAGAGGGTATTTGTACTATAAATTCTGAAAAATGATGAAAATAAAAACCTGCTTATATACAGCAATATACCAAGACATTGGAAGACCAAGTTAAAACAGGGAGATGTATGACAATAAGGGGAATTTGTATTTCTGGATAAGGTTCCTTCACATGCTCCAGCAGTTCATAGATAAGGTGGATGCTGAGGAAGGCCAAGCCATAAGTGTGGATCTAGGCCTGGACAGCTATAGAGTTGGTCAGCCAAAGGAGAAACGGGAAAAACTTCCCTATGGTCACAATTTAGGGGCTGACTCACCCCCACCTGCACTGACAGTGTTGACTCTAATGTGCTTCCCTGGCAAGGAGGATGTTAATGCAGAGTTCTAGTGGGGGCCCTGGTGATCCGGAGCCTGAAACTAAAACAATGACTCTGCAATGAACATGTTCAAGCAGAATGTACGGACAAAGGGGTACATTTAGCTCAGTTTAATTCCTCCCCTCTTTTTAATTTTTAATTTTTCTTTTTTCCTCTTAAATTTTTTTTCATTGGGGGGTGCAGAGATAGATGTAAATGAAAAGGGAATGAATGGTATCAAGATACAGGATATGAAAGACACAGCATAAATTTTAAAAATTTAATGAAAAAGGATTGCAATTTCTAATTTATAAAAGCTGGAAACAGCTTTCAATCCTGGTGATGAGAATAAATGTATTTGGATAAACAGCTGCATTTTGATTTTTGCCTTCTACTCCTAAGCATTTTTTTTTCTCCCTTTCTCTCTCTTTCTCTCCATGCTCTTTGTAGTTGAATCAATCAATTTCTAAAGTTCTCAGCTGACTCCCCCTACATTACTACCCATGGCCTATGAACCTGCCAATAGTGGATTTCAGAATATGAATGTTTTTTCTGAGTTGTTCAGAGGATTGAAGGCATGAAGGCGATGTATTATACTGCGCTATCTTGTATGTAGCATATTTCCTCCAAAATTTCATTAAAACCCTTAAACCCTTTTAATGACATCTCTTAGTATTTTGAACTATCTGGTCTTACTTAACCCTCTGGTCGTCCTCCTGCAAACTTTAATCTTATGACATCTATCACTTACGTGAATTTGACTTTACAGCTTTTACTAAAATGTCATTCTAAGATGAAAACTGTCCACCTAAAAGTAATGTCTACCCAAATCCCATGACTCTACTTGTGTTTAAATGTTGGATTTTTTATAGATATAACTAAGTTACAATAAACATCATTGTGGGTAGGGTACCCTTAGGGATGGATACCCTAAGATGAGGGAGATTGGACACAGATGTTACTAAATGACAGTGTATGTAAAGACTATATGCATCACAGAAATGGAAAGGCTTCTAGATGCCCCTGGAAAATGGGAGATCAGCACTGACATATGCTCCTTCAGAGCCTATAGAGTTAATGAGCCTTGCAAACTCCTCTATTGAGAACTTCCAGTCTCTAGTATCAGAAATGAATGAATATCATAGAATTAGTGTTTCAGATCACATGTGGCCAAAGTTCTTAAAAAAATCAATTTGTTCAGACTAATATTGACAGGTTCTATCAATAACCAATGAGAAAATATTAAGGTTTTCTAGAGAAAGAGAATCAGTACCTATTAGGAATTTGAGGGATTAATTTATGTGACAATGGAAGTTGAGAAATCCCACAAGCTGTCACCTGCTTTTTCAACACTTTGACTGACATAAATTATAAGAACACAGGTGAACTCAGAGAAAGATATTTCTATTGCAGAGAAAAAATACTTTATCATTATCAAATCATGTGTTCTTAATATGAAAATAGCTATCACATATACATCACAATTATCAGAGACATGAATTTTGAGAGTTCTCTCAAACAGCAGATATCTCCATTTCTATTTTTTTACATCCACAATGAGTGTAAGTCTCTTGTCTGGTAAAGTTTTAGTTTCTGATCTAGTACACCATCATAACCTTCTCCCCTGGACATACAATTTATTCCAAAATTTTGATATAAATACTCAGTACCACTTGGTTACCCATTCTCACATTTTCATGAATAATCAACTTTGAATAGTTATACAGAATAAAGACCTAAGTAGTTAACTGTGATCACATGACAACATTGTAATGACTGAGACATGAATGACATAATGCTGCTCCAAATATAGAAAGTGTCCTTAAAGGAAGGTAGTGGTCCTCCTCATTCATCTTCTTGTGTACATTTTCTTTCTTATTTTTGTAAATAACATAAAAATATTTGTTATCAAATTATTTGAAATATAAGAAGTAGCAGACATTTGGTATTTATAATTTTAGTGGTAACGGTAGAGGTGGTCCTCAGTTCATACATTCATGAAACAGTAGTACATGCTTCAGTCCCATCTATTGTTCATTCTCGTCTTTTAGGGTTGTATAGTTGAAGACAGAATTGAGATTTAGGCAGTTCTTGAAAGAAAGTCCTACGTATTAGATGTTGACAATTATCTCTACTTCATACCCTTCAGTGTTGCATGTAAATCTAAAACACCAGTGTGCCAGTTGTAATAGAGACAGCTCATGATAATGTGAGAACCTGGAGGGTGGGGCCCAGTTTCAAGAGACTCAGCCAATAGATGCTGTACCTTACTCCCTTTGCCCAATCCTGAAATGCCAAGGTGTGTCACATCTTTTTTATATATGTTTTTCTTTAAAAACCCCTGCCCATCAGGGCAGTAGGTCCTTACCCTTTCTGCTGCGCTGCAACCTATTTGTAACAATAAAATCCTCATGCATGTTACAACATGTTCAGCCTCCCTGGCAGTTGTGGAAATTCTTAGATGTAGGTATAACAATGTCTATTGAAATCCTTATCTGGTTAACATGGGCGTGTTAACATATGCTCCCCTTAATATACAACAGTCTACAGTCTAGATACCTACACCACATCCATAGAATCCCTTCATCTTTCTATATCTTAAATCTAGAAAAAAACCAGTTACTATCAACATGAGGATTATACATGGTGTGTAGAGAAATTAAGGGTGGACAGCTTAGAAGCCAAATTACTATGTATTGCATGGATGATTTCCTGATATCACAAGAGAGGTATAAAAAGAAATTTGTACCAATGAGCTCTTTTATATGTGATATACGTTTGCTGTCTTGTTTGCAAATATTCTGAATACTTGTAGTTAAAGATAATTCTAACCCATAGCAATATCTCACCTTTTTCCCAAAGAAATAATACACAGCTGCTCATGTTTGTCTTATTGTTCCCTGCTGTCTCAAACTCTGTTCATTTGGGATTATCACCCTTAAAATTTTGCTACTTCTTTGCTTGATAATCTATATTTATATACGTGTATATATATGCATATAATATTCAACATATGGCTATAGACATAATGTGAATTTAACACTACAAAATGTTTTATGATATGTTCCATTGTGATGGTAGAACATTAAAATTGTATTGTATTATTTTGTCATATATAGTTTAGAAAAATACTTGTCTGTTATTTCACATTCATATTCAAACTTCTTCTTTGTCTTAAGTTCAATTAAATAAATACAATTTTATAACTTGGATGTAGTGGTGTATGCTTGTCATCTCATTCCAAGAGGGTTTTTAAATTGGATGCCAACCTGCCCAAAAAAATAAATAAACAAAAAGCACCAGAACAATAAAACTCCCAAACAACCATAAAACAAAAACAACCCAATAAAAAACAAACACATAAAATGGCAAAACAATTAATAAGGTATGAATTCAACATGCTCTTTGGAGGAAGACTTCCTGGTTTTCCTTACTTTATCATTCCTGTGATAGTTTACTGTTAAAGGTGATGTGAAGCTGCAGCATTTCTGTAATTCTGGGAGCCCTTAAAATCCCTTTCATCTCATTTATGACATCATAAAATGATGTCACTGTATTGCATATGGAAGATCTGGCAATTGTACTCTGACTGCCTCACTTTACCCACACCCATAACTATGAAGTTTACTTCAAAACACTTCAGTATTTTTCTCCATCTGCTTTGGTTCTGAGAAATCCTTACCCATGAACATGAGTTTCTCTTAGAGTAATGGTCTATGCTTTTACACTTGAGTCATATAAATGGAGACACATGGTTAGGAGAGTTCAAACCACTGTGCAGACTGCTAACTTTTCTCCTTCTATTTTGTCTATCAGTCACAAATTCTGATAGATAGGAATGTTCCTAGGAAATGGCCTGTTGAATCCTTAAAATTTATCACAGTGAGTTGCATATATTCTGAAAAAAGAAAAATAAACTGAGAAACTTTAAAAAGAAACATAAAACAATGTTTAGAAAAAATTAAAACAAAATAGCACTATTTTCAGTATAATTTGCATTAAATTTGTAATTAACTTTACCTAGATATGATACCTTAAAGTTTTTGTTTATTTTTAATTAGTATATATAAATATTACATTCAAGCCATTTTTGAAGGTTTTTTAAAGACACTGTCTGATTAAATTTGTGTAGAATTTTAAACATATGGCAAAATCCAAAAGATGTACATGTAGAGTGGGTGGATTTAAACTACCTTCAAGATTAGTGCACTGGATGACTCAGTCAAGGAATCATTTTCTTTTTAAGAATGAGGGTATGAGATTGATCTCTAGATCTCATGCAAAAAGTCAGGTGTGATGGCATGTGCCTGGAATATCAATATGAAAGAGATGGATGCAGGAGCATCTTTGGGGTTCATTGACCAAACAAATCAAACCTGTTTGCAGAATTTAGATTCAATGAGTGACTCAGTCTCAAAAGAGAAAAATTGAGATAAAGAGAGGAAGACATTCCAACATTAACCTTTAGCTTCTCAGTCCGTATTACTGTTTGTAAACTTACAAGAACACACTCACATACACATTCACATACACATGCACATATACTTACTAAGACATACATGCAAATCACTTGCCCTGTGCAATTATTGTTTTTGTAATATTGCAATAGCATCCTGATGTTGATTATATTAAATATATCTTGATTTGTATTTTTTTACCATGTACATATGTTACCTATCACAGTACTTTATATGGCAGCTACAACAAATACTTATATCTGTATCAGCCAGTCTTCTATCAAGAAAGCAATACTAGTTTTAGGCTGATGCTCAGGTCTGGCAAAAGAATAGATTCTCACTTGAATAGTTCTTGGAAAACCCAGCACCCCAGGTAGGGTCCAAGTGGGGTCCATCTAGGTGAGTTCCAAAGATACTCTGGGACAGAAAGACAATAAACATGAGCCAATCAGTAGCACGTCAGCATTGTACCCCCAAACAACCAACTTTGTTGTATGCCCGATGCCTTGCTTGTATTATGCTGCCGATAAACTTTGCTGTTTGCATTCCAGACATTTCTTCGGTGGTCTCTCTATGGGTCAAGCTCTGGACACAACATCCATCCTTTAGGGTCTTGACTATGACTTCCAAAATACAATGGTTTTTATTCATCTCCCTTCTTAAAAATGTATGCTATGGCTGGAAAGATGGCTAAGTGGTTAAGAGTACTGACTGTTCTTCAATTCCACATGGCAGTTAACAATTGTCTGTAATTCCAAGATCTGACACCCTTACGCAGTTATACATGCAGGCAAAACATCAATTCATATAAAATAAAAAAATAAATATTTAAAAAGAAAGTACACTACATTTTCAAAAAAATCTTCCATAATATCAAGGGTGTAATCTGAATATTTTAATATGAGCTTATCTTAATCTCTGCATGAACAGGTGAAGGGGCATAGCACTGAGAAAGTTGTCTTTCCAAGGACACACACTAAGTCATGTCTCAACCAGTTTATCACTTTATCTCCCAATGTAAGGTTTTTCCTTTCCCACCTTAGCAGTAATGAGTTTTTATACTGAAAAGGGGACTCAAGATTACATTCAATGTCATGAGAAAGCTGGCAGGAAAAAGTAGTAAATAAGGTGTCATACAGATACTGACAGTAAGGTTGATGGGAGTTTTCTTGTAAACTGCATGATCTTCCCGACATTATAGAAAGCCCTGTTTTTTTCTGGTATACTTCCATTAATGTCAAGACATTTCTATACTTTTCTTTAAGTCATTTTTAGACATCTCATCAGTTTATACACCCTTTATCCTTATTGTGAGTTGAAGACTAATATGTCTATATTTTGAGCAACCAAGCTATGCCTAGTGTTGTTTTTTTAACATAAAGTAATTTTCGTCTAGTCATATAATAATAAATTTACATTCTAATTAGCAGCCAGAGTCTCTCCTCATGCCTTATAATGCTGCCTTCCTCTAGCTTTGCTTTTTAGATAATTTATAATAAATCACAGGAGGGATCCTTATTTTTTAACATGCACATTTATGTATTTAATGAAGATCATTGAAATTGTCAAGTACTTATTGGAATGTGCACTATTCGGTTTTATCCATCTAAAGGAAGGAAACCATTGGCTGGTGATAGAATGCTAATAATTAGCACCTCCATTACAAGTCAACTCCTGCATTTTGAGCAACATTATGCTGGCAAAGTCTGTTTCCCAAATGAACACAGAATTATACAGTTGTATTAAAGAGGAGCTTTCCTTTGAATAATATTTTAAGAAAATCTTCAAAGGAACAAGTTTAAAGACTCAAATCAGAGCACATTGCTAATTAGTGTGTGACAATAATTTAGGCGGAGAGCATCAGGCCTTGTTAATTTTCCAAGCCCATTCTGTAGTCTCTTTGCTGGATGTTTCTTTTGATGAGTCAATTTTATCTAGGTGCAGCTTTTTATATTTTAAATACTGTCATAACACTTCTAAAGTTTTAGAGAATGGGACAGACTGATGCTGAAATCTGGCAATTACCTTCTAACTCTGCATTCCTGCTACTCATTTTATGGCTCGGGTTAAATTGCTTAATTCAATTGCAAGTATTTTGCATTTATAATATTGCTTTAAGTGGCATGTCTCTGAATAAAATAACATAACTACCTATTTGTTTATGTAGCCTTCACACTTAGAAAGAAAAATGTGCTTCCATCATCAATTATGGAACACATTATTTAAAATTCAAAGGTGTCAGTTCCCTTGATCACATTCTATTCTGTAAGGGCTTTTAGGAATTATAAATGCTTGCATTTCAGCTTTGCTATTTTAAAATACTATGTCCTACAAATTAGGTATCAGAATAAACTGTTTTCTTCATTTTGTAAATAGAGAAGTATTGATTTGTGATGTCTTGGGAAATTAGAAAACAGAAGCAGAAGAGTGTCAGATAACTATGATTTATGGCTTTGCATACATGAAGTAGGAATTGATGACTATTGAGGTCAATATCAAGACTCATTGGCTCAGGTGTACACAGTGACTAAAGCCATATTGAGAATCAATGTTTGTACCAAAAAAAACATTTGTCTTCCTATAGATGAAAATATGCCAATATATACTGTTAATCTGTTATTAGCTATTATGAGAATTCAATCTTTGAAGGATGGCAATATTTAACAATTTAAAAAGTTATCCATCCCTATTCTTGATTTGGGTTTGTTTTCCTCATGGTGGAGTGTGTGTGTGTGAGTGTGTGTGTCTGTGTGTATCTGTGTTATGTCTCTCTGTGTTAATGTATTGAGTCTGTTTGTGTGTATCTATGTATTGTAGGCAAAAATATGCTATGTATGATCACATATGGAGATGAGCAGACAACTCTATGTATTCTCCCTCCTTCCATCTTAATATGTATTATGGAGTTTGATGTTCAGACTGGAGACATGCATCTCAAATGCTTTTACTTTTAAGACCATCTTGCTGGCCTTAAAAATATTTTTCTATTGACAAATAAAAAGTATAATAGCAATATTATATAAAATATCTTGAACTATATACATTATAGAAATGTTCAGCCAGTCTGATGACCGATATATTGCCTAACCAATTTACATAAACAATAATTTTGTCAGAATATTAATACTCTACTTTAGTAACTTTGAAATATGTGCCCATTAAAACTAACAACTCCAACCGAACAGAACACAGGAAAATATATATGTATCCAGCACACTAGCTCCAATTCTTTTGGAAATTTTCTTGGAGAATCATAGCTGAATCTATGATGATTTCATAACTTTCATTTCATTTCTGAAGAGTCTGCTGACTATTTACTACTGGCTGCATTAAGTTACATTTCTACTAGTATCAAGTTCTACATCACTGTGTTTTTAATTGTTTGCATTACTAAAGTGACTTAACATTTTGTTATATATCTGTAGGTCAACCTTATCTCTTTATGTGAAGTGTAATTCACAGTTTTTCATTCTATTTCTTCATCTCTACATGTTGAAGTTTTAAAATCACTTATTTTGTGTTTTGAACATATAATTTCATAATTTCCTCACTCCCATTCCTTCCTCTAAATCCTCTCATAAATTCTGCCT
This sequence comes from Sigmodon hispidus, assembly GCA_004025045.1. NCBI lineage: Eukaryota > Metazoa > Chordata > Mammalia > Rodentia > Cricetidae > Sigmodon > Sigmodon hispidus. Next base: position 126,229 of record PVIH01001486.1, on the reverse strand, counting down.
GGCCCTCTTTCAAGTTATTGGCTCTTTGGACTCTTTATATGTTTTAGAAATTAGTCTTTTCTGCAAATATATTCTTTCAATCCACAGTTCATTATTTTCCTTTGTAGCTTCCTTTTCTATGTTCAAGTCTTTTGTGGGGATCTTAATATTTTTATAACTTGTATGTGCTGCAGGCATCTCGGCCCTAAAATCATCATCAGGGCCCTAGATCCAATCCCATAGCATTGGCTGTTTGCTTTGTTCTTGTGGCATTACCAAAGTGAGTCTGAAATTTGTAAATTTTATGATGACCTCATGTTAGAATCCACATATATTCTTCTCCATGTTGTTATTAATTGTAACCAACAGTAGTTATTAGAAATATTGTCCCCATTTTACTATATACTCTTGACCCTTTTGTCAAAATTTATATTTAAAGTAGATAATTGGAGATTTTCTAGATGTTCAGTCCTGTTCCATTGGTTAATGTATTCATTTTTATATCAGACTTTGTTCTTTAAGTATTAACTCAGAACATCTTCATAAGGACATAAATTAAAACATATTTACATGGAGTCCACTAATTTAACTTGTTTTTGATATAAATAAATAAAAATTCAAAGACAAAGATATATAAAACTAAATTATATTTTGTTTTGCTCTTTAATCACTTACATTTCAGCATATTATACCTCAGTATACATGCAAAGAAATCTATTGAACATGCTCTCATAGCTTATTCAATGTGGCTAAATAAAAAACTTATTAGAATCAATTTACAAGTAAAGACAAAAGAAAAATACCAGATGAACTTCAACGTAAACAGCCTCTATTCAGACAGACACTTTGGCTATTTTTTGTTTGTTTGTTTCCAGTGTTAAGAAAGAAAAACAATACAAAGTTATCAGAACTAAAGCAGATTAGATAGAAACTGGAATAAAATCAAACAAACAAGAAAACAACCAAAACCACTAACAAAGCATAGGAACACAGAAAAGGTATAAAGCAGAACCATAGATAAATGTAAAAAAGAAAAAATTCCAAAATTAACTCTAGATACATTTGATAAATTAGTATTGCTTATGTCAAAACTGGAAGCTCACATTTAAGATCTTAAAATCAAAGCTCTATCTGATCCCCCCATACCCTAAATTCTATTGATATGGATGCATGTCTTCAAAGTGCTACATGACTATGTCATTCAAGATAAAATGTAAGAGGTGGAGTGAGTGGTTAAGTCAATTTTAAATGATGATTTCTTGAAAAACACACCAAATCTCAGTCTACAAAAATGAAAATAATAACCTATTGGTTCTGGAAGCAACATCATATGCAAATACAAGGTAGTGTCATTCAAACCTTGATATTGTTGATTAGCTAGGAGGAAGTTGATCCAGTTACAAAACTAGGAGATTAAACACACAACACATAGGATGGAAAACATAATTGCCAATTCCATATCTGATATTCAAATGTTATGAGTATTCAATATATTAATATTCAATGTGAATGAGAACTTTTACTATTTAAAAGCAGAGAAAAAAGACTGAATGTGTAATGAATCAATATAGAATTATACATCAGTGGCAGAGCATGCATCTAGCATGTTTAAGGAATTGGGTTCAAACTCGGCTCTAAAAAATAAGTAAATATACATTTACTCTCAAAAAGAGAGAGAGAGAGAGATTAGTTGAGGGTATAAAAAGACACATACTTATGGAAATGGAACTCTTTATGCCTTTAAAAAAGTTGAAGAGACAAAACAAGCAAACAAACAAACAAAAATCAGCAACACTGTAAGATTCAATCATATGTGGTGTCAGGGTGGGACAGGGCAAAAATGGAGCCGCCACAGAAGGATGGGAAGGAGGAGAAAGGAGGCAAAAAGACACAAGGACATATGCACAGCAGGAATAACTTTAGAGGTCTAATTGTCTTCTGTGTGACCTGGGACTATGTTTGATGAAATTGCACTAGACTAGAAGATATTATTAAATATGTAGAGCTGACTCTCCTTATTAAAAAGAAACAGCATAAGATGTTAGAAATGGTAATTTATTTCAATATAATTTGCATCATATCTACATGGTTCTCACAACACCACGTTGTAAAATTTATAAATGCACAATAAACCTTATCTTACAATTTTTGAACCTCTGAGATCTTAGTCTTCAAAGATATAGGAGCCACATTGAGATATTCCAAAAGCTAGATCTAAAAATAGAAAACCTTTTACTGAAAAATTATTAATAGCTTTCTGCTAAGTGTCAGGGACACTTAGAAACAATAGGAATTCTTGCTGAAGGTAGTAGCAGAGACATAAAACCTTAACAAATAGTATATCATTGTCATGTAATTAAATTCCAGATAAGTCACATCAAAGGGCATGCAGTTGGACCAGACAAAATTATCTCTTCTCATATATTAAACTGTTTTAATTATTATGGGAAAAATCTAAATTTTTTAATGTCAGCTAAAATTCTACAAAAGATTTCAAATTTTTGCTCTTGAAATACTTATGAGTGGCCAGATGTGGTAATACATACCTCTAATCCTGGCAATTTAAGTAGGAGAGGAAGAGACCTGGAAGTCAAGGTCAGTCTTGTCTGCTGAGAAAGATCTTAACAATAACAACAACAATAAAAATAAAAGTAAAACAATAAGGACAACTTTATAATATCATATTTTGTCTATTTCTGAGAGGAATATATTCATTTTTGCTTAGAAAATTTTAGTTTGGCAATGCTATCAGAATAGTAATGAAAAATAAAACTCATATTATGTTTTAATGTTTTAGAAAATGTCATAAGCAAAAAGAGAAGAGTAAGACTTATGCCAGGTGGTGGTGGCAGACACTTTTAATCTCAGCACTTAGGAGGCAGAGGCAGACTGATCTCTGAGTTCAAGGCCAGCCTGGGCTTCAGAGTGAGCTCTAGGACAGCTAAGGCTTTTATAACATTACAGAAAAATTTGTGTCTTTAAAACAATAGAATATGCACATATAATAATTAATAGAGTAAGACTATGCTGGATGAATAACAGGACAAAGCACAAAGCATTGACTAACACAAAAGGTAGGAAACAATGCAATTGCTATAGACAGTAAAGTGAGCTCAGATAAATACTTTGATCCACATTCAATTGTTTGCATTTGTATATCCAGGTGAACTACATTTGCAGGAAAGATGATATTCTGAGATCCACAGATTTCTCTGATCAAACAATTTGGATTTATTGCTTACATTTTCTTCCAACACATGAAAATAAAAATATCATGCTAATTTTATTATAGTTTCTCAAGAGTTAGAACAGTGATCCCAGGGAAGGCATGAAAATTATAGAACATTATTTACATTTCAATAGTATTAGCCATTGTGATAAAATTCATTTTCTTAAATTTCATCAGAAAAGCGAAGTTCAGTAACAGAAAATAGTATAACACACCATACACTATACCTGGATATAAAGGTACATGATGGACAGTAGAGGACTGAAGTAGGTCAAAGGGATGTGGATGGCTCTGCCTCTGCAACAGTCAGAAGACAGGATACTACCAGATTCAAGGTACCCAGCTTGATGAAGCTAGCTCTGATGTTCAGTCTGATAATTTTTACAGTAGTAATTTCCCAATTCTACTGCTTCCTTTCTCTTCTCACATCTTGACAGCAAATGATGTCTCTTATATGTGCTTGTTTGCCTTTATGTAAAGGTCAGAAGACAGAGCTTTGCGCTTGAGAAAATTAAGCTGGAATGGTCCTAGCACAGCAGGTTAGCAACCTAGTAGGTCAAGTGGGGACTCTTGTACATTCAGTTACATTCTCAAACACTCCTGCAATATATATTTTAAAAATTGACTTCAAATTATTTTTAAAAAGTCCTATTTTTTCCACAAGAGACTCCCAACACCTATTTATTTTGTTTTCAAGAGTTCTAGTTATTGTTTTTAAAGTTCTAAAAATGCTTCAGGAGTATAAAACAGGGTTTTATTGGTTAAAAATCCGTGGTCAGTAAAACATCCCACTTCTGTCCAAATGACTTTACATTCAAGTCAATAAAAAAAGTACAGAATTTCTTTATTCAACAACAGAGTTCTAAAGTACAGCATTAGTCTAGGAATAATGATGTCATTTTATTTGGAGTTATTATGACTAAATACATTAATAGTAAAATAAATGTTTTTAAGTTAAATAGGGAATGTTCTGAATCTGAACTGATGAACGGAACTGTCAAGAATTAGAACACCATGTACATTTAGAACCACAGTTTTAAAATTCTGTTGAACTGCATTATAAATAGAATTGGCAGCTGCAAGGGAGTCTGGAGTCTTGCTAATAAATCTGTTCCCATCTCATTTCATATTGACAATGTTTGAGACATGGGGATAACTGATGATACATTCACATTAAAATATGTCATACTATCTGTAGGACATTAATGAAAACTATAAATGGAGAAATGGTTTGTTGCCAACTTTATTGTATATTTTTGAGACACTTAAAATGGGAAAGAAAAATTTAAGCACAATAGTTTAAGATCTATATGATATAATCAATGCTTTCACAAAAGTCTGTGTGTGTATGTGTGTGTGTGTGTGTGTAAGATTATGCATGTTAATGAAGGTGCTTTTAGATGACAGAAGAGCGTGTCAGATCTTCATGAACATGTACTTAATGTTGGTTTTAAGCTGCCCAATGTAGGTAGTGGAAACTGAACTGGGTTTTTTTTATAGAGCAGTACACAGTCTTAACCATTGAACCATCTCTTCAGGCTCTGGCCCAAGTCATATAGTTTCAAAATTCATTGGAAAGCAACTCTGTGGGGATCCCAGGATGCCCTAGATAAATGCAGTTGAAGTCCTGCTGAATGTGTATTGTCTTGCTAACCTAGCCTTCTATCTTGAACATAATGAAGGGGCCAAGGTTCCAGCTTGCTGAATAGCTGGATGAACTCTACCAAAAGGAGCAAGATCCATCATAGCCTAGCTTTCTTTTCCATCCTTTATGTCTGTCCTTTTCCTATTACCTCTTTACCTCAGTCAGGCTACCAGACGTTAACTGTGCTATTCATGGTACAACTCTAAATTGTACCAGAATATGTGATTTTAAATCATTTTAATCACAAGAGAAATTTGATAGTGTGCTTCATATTTGTCTCTACAAAAGCCTGGGTATAGTGGCACATTTCTTTAATCCCAGTACTTATGACGAAGAGGCAGGTAGATTTCTATGGCTTCCAGGACAACTTGGTTAATATAGAGACTTTCAGGACAGTAATGGCCATGTAGAGACCCTGTCTCAAAAACAAACAAACTAAAAATCAAGACAAAAATAAGACCTTTATTTGTTTATTTATTTATTTATTTATTTATTTATTATTTTCATGTACTGAATTGTAAAAGCCATAACCAGTTCATCTTAAAGCTCTATCTTAAATTCTGCCTGATTATTTTGTTGCGTTATTTTGAAAGAATTTTCATGCTGCCTTAGAGACAGCAGCATGAAAATAACTCATCAGTTAATCCCTCCACTCAGAAACAGATATTCACCTGTCCAAGTGTTAAAATCTGCTCATATCATATTATACCCTCACATTTCATGAAGCCAAAGATTTCTCAGTTCCTCAAGGCATTTAGTTTGTTAACCTGGATATGCCTCTCAGCATAATAATCACAAAAATATGAACTTCTCTAGTTTTATGCTAGTTGTACCTCAAAGATTTTAATGAATTACTTGAGATAATTTCACATCCTGATCGAAAACAACAACAACAACAAAATTGTCTTTAAAATATATTACTTTCAAGCTTTGCTCATTGGGTGTTCTTAGTTCCAAAAAGTTTTTTTTTTGTTTTGTTTTTAAAGAGAAAATAAACATTTCAACTGGATGTCTGATATGTGAACTTTGAATGTTAGCCAGGCACTAGAGCATGTAACGAAAGTGACCTTTTCACTGTTCTGTGATAGCTGCATGTGATCCCAGATCCCCAGGAAGTATTGTCAGCACAGGTCTGTGTCTAATCATTTGGCTTACAGTGTCTCAGCAGGGCACTGGTTTGGGAAAAGCAACAACCTTTCTATTTAATCAGCTCCTCAATGCTATATAGGTCCAGGTGAAAAATGACACTGTATCGTTTATAAAACCAAGATTAATTCAATAAAACATACTCAGTACCAGTGCTAATTATTCAAGCCTCATATTGCTGTAGTCATATCTTTAGACTCGTGAATTTTGACAACTGGGAGAGGTTTATTTCTCTTTCTTTCCAGATTAAGAAACAATTGGGTAAATTAATAATGGAGTGCTCCTAAAACCACAGAATTGGTAAATTATAAGTAAGTATAGATCACAAAATCAAACATACATCACACTAGACACCTTCTCTACCAAAGGCTAAAGCTATCTCAGTTACATGCACAGAAATCTGTTGAACATGATCTCATAGCTTGTCTAATGTGGCATAGGATTAACACCTGCACATCTATTTTAAAAAAAAGTGCAAGAAGCTAAGTGTTTAATTACTAGAATACTTAAACACTCTACCTGAGATTTATCCTCTTAGAGATTATTTCAAATACGATCTGTTTTTTTTATTTTAGCATTAACTGCTAACTACATCTAAAAAACTTATTTGGGCAAGATATGTGACTGAGGATAGTAGTTGCTATAGGAACACATATTTTTCTTTTTTCTAAGAAATAACTTCAAAACTTGGAACCATGGTAAACCAAGGCTGTAATTTTGAAAAGTGTCAACCTGTATGCTACACACATTGATATTTATTTATCAAAAGGCTTAAATTGAGAAATATAGTTTCCATTACATCTGAATGGATAAAAGAAAATAAACAAAGTGTAGCTAGAATTGTTTGTTAGCAGTAGATCCAAAGTGGAAAGAAAAACACATTAAGAAAAAAAAATGATCAGATGGACCAAAATATTATCTTCACATTTAACTCTTTCTTCATGTTCTACATTCCACAGTTCTCTCTCTCTCTCTCTCTCTCTCTCTCTCTCTCTCTCTCTCTCTCTCTCTCTCTCTCTTTCTCTGTCTCTCTCTCTATTTTGTATTCCTTGAAAGAAATATACTAAACTAATACTTTCTTGCTCTTTGGTTTCCCTCTGTCAGCTTTGAAAGAATGTATTTCCTTTTCTTTTTCTTATTAATAAGGCTACTGTGGGATGTGTATGTGTGTGTGTGTGTGAGTGTGTATTTCTTGTACATTGTTTTCTATAACCAAGAATCAGACTCTCGGTGGCCTTGAATCTACTAGTATGCTTTTTTAAAGTACTGTTTCCTTCCTTGAACTATAAAAAAAAAAAGGAGAGTGAAAAAAGCCTATGGGAAACAACCTGTTATTCCACAGAATGAAGAAATCCTAATACTGCTGTATGCAAAGATTCACTCTGTAACTAAAGCTTTAAGCATGAGTAATAAACGACCAGGCAATGTCGTTCTATCCCCAACAGGAAAATTCTCAAGTTAGAAAAATAGTAATAAAACTGAGCAGCCTCATCGGCAGTAGATTTATGCTTTAGAGCTGTTAAAGCCCCACACTAAAACAGCCGGTGGGGCATAACCATTTCCCAATGAACCATAAATCATTTGCTTTTCTACAGTACTCGGGGTTCACCTTCATGTTACTACAAAGACAAATGCTACCTTGCAGTTCAAAGACATTTGCATTATGTGGTAGAATTATATGAATGGCCCATCCAGTTCTCTTGAGTACCTGCAGATTGTCATAAAATAACAAAAGCAATGTTCTGCTATGGAAGCGCTGCTCACAGCACTGTTCTTGATGGTGAGCCAAAGTGCTGGAGAGCTTTGGAGTTTAGTTAGAGCTTTAGAGTTAGGCTATAAAAATACATTTGCGCAAGATATGGCTGTTTGAAAAGCTTGTGTTCATTTTTCTACAGACCAAATGAAGCATGAAATGTGTAAAAACAGCACCGAATACAATGTTTTCTACCTTTACCCCTGCAATTTCTGGTAGTCAGAACTACAGAAATTCATTAGAACTAGAAAAGACAATTGGTGGTAGGAAAAATAAGTGAAAATCAAATCTTCTACCAACAGAAAAAAGTATAACTGAACCCTCTTAGAGATATCAATGGCCCCAAAACAAGCATGGTAAACTGTTAAAGGTGAAAAAGATCTGTGACATTCTATGAGAATTGTGCTGGTTGATTTTGTTAAGTTGACACAACCCAGACATATCTAGGAAGAGAGAATCATAGTTGAAATATTTTTATAATATTGACCAGAAGGCTATAGGGCATTTTCTCAACTGATAACTGATGGGGAAGGGCCCAGCTCACAGTACTTAAAGTGGGAACTGTGCTACCTCTGGGCAGTTGTTCCTTCATAGTAGAATTGAATGCTCAGGTTAAAGGCTGAGCAAGCCACTGGGCTAGGTTAGTAAACAGTCTTGCTCTATGGCTCGTACTTCAATTCCTGCCTTGATTTTACTGCCTTGAGTGCCTGACTTGATTTCTCTCAACCAACTTTGATCTAAGATATGTAAACAAAATACCTACCTCTCATGTTGCTTTTAGTCATGGTGCTGATTACAGCAATTGAAACCATAACTAAGACAGTTTGAGAAAATGTTTCTTGAAGCAAGAGTGTAGTGAAAGCCTGTAATTATGCACTCATTCTCCCAAGAATTCATCAGATATGTAGCAATACATAATATGCATCATGACTAATAATATTAGTATTTTGGTTCTTAAATGCATCATTTTTACATATTACATACAGTAGATATAAATAAAAAAGATGATATTTAAATAGCTTATGTGTCTGCTTTAAGATAATATAGTCTTCTGATACCAAGCTGTTCAGTGGTTGTGGTTTGCAGCTTGGGCATGCTTGGCTTTTTTCTTGTTTGTTTGTTTGTCTAGAGACCATTAATGAGTGAGTACATCCCCTAAATATCTTTCTGAGTTTGTGATACCTTGCTCAGGATGATATTCTCCAAGTCTATCCATTTGCTTGCAAATTTTAGTATATCATTTTTTTCTTACTGCTGAGTAGTACTCCATTGTGTAGATGTACCACAGTTTGTCAATCCATTCTTCAGTTGAGGAGCATCTAGGTTGTTTCCAGGTTCTTGCTATTACAAATAATGCTGCTATGAACATAGTTGAGCTAATGCCTTTGGAGTATGGCTGTGCATCTTTAGGGTATACACCCAGAAGTGGTATTGCTGGGTCCTTGGGGAGATTGATTCTCAATTTTCTGAGAAACTGCCATACTGCATTCCAAAGCAGCTGAACAAGCTTACATTCCCACCAACAATGACCCCTTAGAGGAACACCTGACTCACTCTTGAGGGAGGGGGGAGAAAGCTGGATCTACCAGGAGTGGACACTGAACTAAGAAATATTGGGTCAGTGGAACCATGGGACTGTCTGCTGCCTGCCCAGGGAGGGGATGTGGAGAAGAAAGAATACCTTATGTTGAGGCAGGGGGAAGGCACCTTGAATAAGGATATACAGGGATAGAAAGTGTGACTTCTTTGTTCATAATAATAATAATAATAATAAAGTATACAGCAAAAAAAAGATAATATAGTCTTGCACAGAAATGGTAATCTTTTTCTTCCCAATTCACATTCTAACTGGCAAGGCATGTTCTAGACAAACTCAGATAGCACTAAAATAACCCTAAAGCAGCAAATGAATCTCAGAGTGGTTAGACAAAGAAGCAGGTTCAAAGTTTGGAAAACTCCTTTATCTTTGAGGCTTCAGAAGGTATCTTAATGTGCGTAATACATGTTCAGGGAGCTGCAGAGAGATGCAGGTCAGCAGCCAGAATACACCTGTTTGTAGCAATTGTACAAAACCATGTTCTACCATGGCCATATTACAATTATCATTAACAACATTAACAAACATACAGAGGGACTAGCAGAAAGCTTCATATCCCCTCTCATAAAACAAACAAAAAAAACCCCAAACAAAACAAACAAACAAAAAAAGTAAAGAAAATGAGATTTTACTTGCCAAAGTAAAGTTTCAGTTCCTACTGGAGATGTAGGGATAAGGTAAAGGAATTTTAGGTAATACATGATTGAGTGGAGAGTTCAATATCTCTCTCCCAAGAACCTGCCCTCTTGAAGCCTGCCAAACAGTGGCCCCTCTCCTAAAGCTGCCCACAGTTCTATACCCCTGCCCACCAAAAGTCAGCCCTTCCCTAGGGCTGATCAAGACTACATCTACAGGTTACTTAAGGCCAGGTAACTATATCTGCCAAGTGACTCCCTCAACCCCTTCCAGTAGTAACCCAGGATTGCTTTACTCTCTACCCATTAAACCCTGCCTTTTTTGGTTTGTATTGTTTTGTTTTTATTTAAAAACTGCTCCCTCTTTCCTTCCCTCTTCCCAATCCTTCCTCAGCTTCTCCCACCCATTTCCTTCATCCATTCCTCAGAGAGGGTCAGGACTCCCTGGGTGAGTCAATGCAATCTGGCAGATCAGTTGAGGTAAGACCTAGTTTCTCCCCAGAATCAAGGCTGAGTAAACTGTTCCACTGTAGGGAATACGCTCCTAGAAGAAAGTACAGTTTATGCACCAAAATCTGGGCTTTTTATAATTTGATCTGATTTGGATTATTACTTTGTCAGAGAGGCTTATTAAGGTGTGAAAATCCTATCAATGTGCTTTTAGAAATAGAAGTGGTATGGGGAAGTGAGCCTTGCTTGTTAGTAAAACTTTTATATGTGTTGAATCTTCGTTATCAACCATGCTATTGTCAAAGTTTTAGAATTGGTAAAACAACCAAACAAAAACCCAAAGGAAGAAAATAATACCATATATATATATGTGTATGTATATACACATATATATATATGTATATACACACACACATATATATACTTTGATATAAACTATTAAAAAGCATCAATGGCTGATGAAAGAGAAAGACATGTTAGTGAAATGGAAAGACATTAATTAAATATTGTTTTCAGTTTTATTGGAAAATATTCAAAGCATAAGGAAAAAAGGTCGCTGCATTAATAAAGTATGTCTTCAAAAAAAAAGCTAGAAGTTTAAATGTAATCAGAGTCATTTTGATTTGCGTTTCCCTGATGGGTGAGGATGTTTAACATTTCTTTAAGTGGCATTAGACCACTTGAGATTCTTCTGTTGAGAATTTTTTGTTTAGATCTATATTCCATTTTTAATTGGATTATTTGATGTTTTTATGTCTAGTTTCTTGTGTTCCTTATATGTTGTAGAGATCAGCCCTTTGTCAGATGTAGGATTAACGAAGTTCTTTTTTCATTTTCTAGGTTGCCATTTAGGCTTATGGATTGTGTGTCTTATAGAAACTTCTCAGTTTCAAAGGTCCCTCCATTCCCTACAGAGGGATACTTTGCTCAGCCTTGACACAAGGGGGAGGGACTTGGTCCTACCTCAACTAGATGTGCCAGACTTGTTGGTTCCCCATGGGAGGCCTAACTCTCCCTGAGGAGTAGATATAGTTGGGGTGGGGAGTGGGGAAGCTGAGGGGTAGTGTAAAGAGCAAGCGAAGTAAGGGATAACTGTGGTTAGTATGTAAAATGAAAAAAAAAAACTTTTATATGAAAAGGAGATATTAATAAATGGGAGAATAAAAGAAGACATTTTGAGCGGGAAGAATTACAGATATAGGAAAATACACAAGTCTAAAAATTAGAGGTTTGCAAACTATGAGAAACGACTACAGCAAAGCAAAATGAGAAGAACAAAAAAAAAAGCTGAGGTAGATAAATCCTGTTCAGAGTAGCTGGTCACAAAACTGGTAGATCTTGGTGAAGAAGAAGAAAAGGAGGAAGAGAAGGAGAAAGAATAAAAGGTCAGAGGAGAAAGAAGAAAAAGGAGGAGAAGAAGGAGGAGGAGGAGAAGAAGATGAAGAAGAAGAAATGAACATATCATAGCATCTAAGAACATTTGTGATATATGAAAACAAGTGTGTCTTGCATAACCAGACAGACAGGAAAGATTAGTCCAGAAAATACTGAATGTCTATTATGATTTATACATTGTTTTAGTGTTAGGTGTTAGTGTGTACCTCCTGGGCATGGCCTTGCTCTGTGTTGCAGACCTACCCACGCCTGTGGAGGCGCTCTGAAGGGACACGCCACACCACGCCTGGGGTGTGTCTACATGGTCACCCTTTAAAAAGTCACAACTGTGTGACAGACACTCTCTTTGTCTGCTTCTCTCTTCTGTCCCTCTTATCTTTTCTCTTTTCTCTCTTCTCCTCCCCTACCCGTTCTCCCAATAAACTCAACATGGCTTCCTGGCAGCTTGTCAGCGTGTTCCATCCTTCCACACACAAAATACTAATATTAGGAATATTCATAGCTATAAATATATCAGACCTTTGTAAACAATATTCTTGAAGGAGAAATGTTCTACAATAACTAATGTAATGAGACAAGGAAGGTAAATCTGTGTGGGAGAATTGGAGACCGATGAGGGAGAAGCAAAGGCAAGGGAACAATTCGAGGATTTGGGAAGTTAAAAGAAAACTCTCAAGAGCAATGCCACTAATATGAACAAACTAAAAACAACTGCTGGATAGCCAAGAACTGGATGTGGTTCTGAGGAACTAGAATTAACCCCAAGAGGGGAAAAAACAAGTTTTGTCCTGTGTTGGCAAAAATTTGCTGCTTATAATAAAACACGAATTTAGGTAAATCTCAGAGAACTATCTCCCGAAAGGGCTTGAAATTTACTATCCTTATACACTGCTCTCTCCAAAAATCTCTGGGGCTGAAAAGTACTAACATTCTTTTTAAAAGCACTCAAGAGAAAAAAAATGCATAAAATACATTAAATGTTCGACTATCTAAAAACCAGAACATGTTCTTCATTGAAGCATTATTTACTGACTACTTAAAATAATAAGCCTTCCACTAATAGTTTATTGTTTAAAATATGTTATTTCATATTAGTGACATATGTAAACATTGATGGGGGGCTCCCAGAATGCTTTTCAGTTGGTGCTATTGAGGAAATAAGTAGGATAAAATTAGAGAAAATTGATGTGAAAAAAATTGAGAAACATTTCATAGTTTATTTCAATTGAAACAGAAATGAGTTTAAAACATTAGATTATCTTTTCCTGGAAAATATGAAATAATATTTGTAGTAATATTAGAAATTATTACTACATGTTTTAAATTGATATTTAGTTATATATTGAAGTACATTCCTAAGTTGAATATATTTAAAATAAAAAAACTGATAAGAATCTGTATTTTAAAAATGAAGCTAAGACATTTCATACTTCATAAATTAATTTTAGTAAAAGGAAATTATTAAAAAAGCATATAATTTAAGTATATATAAACAAAAATAAACACAATAGTATATATTCTTTTAGTTTCTCTTCTGTTGACATGGTAAAACATTCTTGACAACAATAACATGAGAAAGAAAGGATTTATGTCATCTCACAGTGCCACCCTTCACTGTGGATAACTCCCAGCAGCAGGAGTTGGAGGCAAGATCACATGACATTTGTAAGATGGAAGCAGAGAACAATGGATGACTGCATTCATGCTGCTTAACACCTTTCTCCACTTAGACTTTCCAGGACTCAGCCTGGGAATTGTGCTATCCACAGTGGAATGAACCCTTGCCCTCTAATAACAAAGCAGGATAACCAAAATAATCTCCTACAGACAGACCCACAAGTGTCCCAGGTGATTCTAGATTGTATCCAGTTGGCAAGAAACTGAAGAACCAAGAAAGTGCCTCCATTTTGAGCAAGTCCCTAACCCCAGCTTGAAACAGGCCAGAGTTTGCTAACATAGGTTCCAGGGACTTCTGTACAAACTCAGCCTCCTCTAGCATAGGAGATAGCCTAGGGCCATCTGATAGCAACTGATTAACCACAGAATGCCCCAGTACAGGAGATAGTTTTTAAAAAATAGTTTGACAAACAGCTGCCTAAGATAACAGAGGAATTCTGGAAAGCCCTTGAAAAGGAGCTAATCAGAATTGTATCCATACTGAGATACCTAATTGATGTGAAACTTTGTGGGTTTTGCCTTTAAATATTGAACTGGGAGATGAACAAGTACCTCCTCTGGTCTTCACCTATGATGATGTGCTTGGCAAGGTTCCTGCCAAGGTTGTACTTTTCAATAAATCTTGCTTTTTCATATCAGAGAGTTCAAACCTCTGGTGGTCTCTTGGGGGTCTCGTGACCAGGGCACAAGAAAACACTAATCATTATGTATTCTGCCGGACTATGCACATAACTGTAAATTGTGACCTGTTTCAGAAAACACACTTCAAGGCTTAGGTCTAAGGAAATGGCTTAATGACTAAAAAGCATGCTGCGCCCAGCATGAAGAAGATAGTTCAGATTCTCAGCATCCAAGTAGAAAAGTGAGCAGGCAGTTCATGTCTTCCTTCAGTTTCAAAATGGGAGTTGGAGATAGGAACAACCCTGGAGCAAACTAGCTGGTCAGTCTAGTCAATCAGTGACTTGTCGTTTCAATGAAAAAACTATCCCAAAAAAGGAAAAGAAGGGAGGGAGGGAGGATGGAACAAAGGCACATACAAAAAAGTAAATAATAACTCAGCTAAGTCCACCGACCTCCATACATTTCCACACATGTGCACAGATACACAAACAATATTTATCTTTTTATATAACTTAGAAAATAGTAACCAGAAATATACATGTATGTAATTACAAATGTGTGTGTGTTTACTTGAAATTTTAAGGGCATTTACTTTCTAATTAAGAAGTTAAGCATTTGAATTTTACTGCTTAATTTCTTATTCTCTGACTTTTTAATAAGGAGTATATACTAACTATTTTAACAGAAAATCTATAAGCAATATAGCTGAATATTTCCAAATAATTCATGCAAAAATATCCAGATACTTCGCTTTAATTAAAAGAAAAAATATATTAGTTTTGCTGGGAGGTAATATTATATGCCTTTAATCCCAGCACTCTTTTAATCTCAGGAGGTAGAGACATATAGGTCTTTGTGACTTCAAGGCCAGTCTGCTCTAAAGAATGAGTTCTAGTACAGCCAGTGCTAATGTACAGAGAAATCCTGCCTCACCCCCTCAAAAAAAAAACAAAAAAAAAAAAAAACAAACATCCCCAAATCCAACAAAAATCAAAAATCTCTGATTTTAATTTTTCTGGTTTGGAAATTTTAAGATATGAGTTTGAGTAAGAGCCCACCCTACTATTTATGACGATCATAGTTAAAGAATATTACAACTACAATTTATCTTAGTGCTAGTCTATTTACTCTACAATATTATCATTGACAGATATATAGACAGATGGTTGGAATCAATCTAACTCAAAAGATGAAATAATTATTCAATATATGTAAGAGAAAATTGGTCAGTGGGTCTATGACTCTTCCCACTACCTGCAGGATACTAATAATGATGAACCATGAGTTTTTAAATTTTGCTTCATTGTGCTATTTTTAAAAAGTAAATTAGTTGCCAATTTAACTAAAACATCCTTAACAAGGACACACTTTCAATGTCACCTGAAGATAAGAAGCACTTTCTTAAACTGTGTGGAAAAGTTAGTTACTTCAGGAACACCAGGCATCTCATCTTGCTGTCTCCGCTCCTGTGGCTACCTTTGCTTCATTTAGCCAATGAATTGTTCCACCTTGTATTGGATGTTCAATAAGTGCTTTCAGAACTTTCCCCCCAATTTTGTGGCATTTATCAAACTTTTAATTTGATCTAATTGCATTTGAAGTTTAGAGAGCACATCCCTGATATAACAAACTTGAAAAATTAGCCACTGGTCATGCATGAGCTCTAAAGAAATGCATTTTTCTTAGGCCTTCCACTATTCATATTTAAAAGTAACAGGATTTATTAAACATTTATGCAAAATTCAGTGGATTTTCTCATCGACTTTAATGACAATGTGACATTAGCCAAAACTGTAAGTTTTGATTCATCTAAGGTTATTCTCGAAATACACAGTTCCAAAGTCGTTTAAATAGAAATCTCTTTGAACTGGGTATGGAATGAATAGTAAAACCCTCGCGTTTAAAATTCTTTTCTATTAATTAATTATTTTAAATTCCAAGCCCCATTTTATATATTTTGACTTAAGTTTCTGAACAAAAGTAGAAGCGAAAATTGTCTAACTTTTAAGTTTTTACTAAAACATTTTTTGATGTGCACTCATTTGAACATGTCACACCATAGATGTATTAGTACTTTGCAAATGTGTTCTAAAACAGAATTCACATAATGGCAAATACAGTGTTTTCTGTCTGCCAAAAATGCCGTGCATATTTAGATTTCTGTTTTCTATGGTGACAGATGTGAGCAGAGTCAGGTATCAGAGGCCCTCATTCTTTGGCACACAGGCACAGCTGCCCATGTCGGAACCCTGAAGTTATTATCTCCTTATCTACATTGGTTGAAGAGTCTTTTCTGTTTCTTTCCATTATAACTTTAGTGCTATCTCTAACAGCTGGTAAAATGTTTTATAAGGAAAAGAAAATTGTTGTTTAAATATAAAATTGAAACTCTGAAAAAAAAAATCTCAGTTGCAATTACAATTCAAATCTAGAATGTCAGATCAGCCTTAAAAACTTTCATGTTGCCACACAGACATCATTCCAATTTTTTGTTCTTTCTCAAATTCAGATGTTATCTCAGCCACACTGTAGACCTTTTATATGTATTTCCACCCTTCATCATCCAGCTTTTTTGTTCCCTATGCCATTACAAGATTTCCCTCATCCTAAAATTTACATATTCTTATGCAGATGTAATTCATGGTGTCTGTGGCTGATGACAAGTTGGCTGGTCCTTCCATGGGAGAAATCTTTTGATCCTTTCAGTCATCAATACATAAATTCATGGCTAAAAGAATGCAACAACTTAACAAATGTTATAATTCAGAATGATTGGTCATTGTCATCACTATAGAATATTAAGTACAAAAGAGGTGGAGAGTTCTACTATTCCTGTCACACAGAAAATTCATACTTTTGACCTATGTGCCCTTTAACTGTATATGTAATACATACTTTAAGTCTTTTTCCCAGCACAAAGACTAGTTTTAAATCAGAATATCTATTCCTGTTTATGTTGACAACATAAAATTTAAAAGGAGAGCAAGAAAGCTTGTTTATTTGATGCAAATGAGGATGGTTTGTATTTCTCAGTTTCTATTTTGGAATCAAGAAAATGGATTTGTCTATCTATTTGTTATGCTGTTGCTGGAGAAATATTTCTCTCCTTATTAACTCTACTCTGATATATTTGCATGTTTCCAGCAAAAGCTAGGGTACATAGCTCAAACATTTGTTCATTTAAAAATTATTATTCAGTTTTTGTTAATTTTTTGAATATTTATTTACAAATCAACAGATGCTAAAGAATAAAAAATTTCCACTCGATTAATTTGAGACAGTAAATTTGCTTTAAAAGTATAAAAATAAGGGGGCTTAGAACAAGTCAGTTTTTCAAAAAGTTCACACATTTTAGTAAGATATTAAAAATAAATGACCACTTTATTACATTGATGAGGCTATATAAACAAACACTAAAAATTGATTACTTATAACTTTTCTAGTTGTGTTACGTAACATGTGTCAGATAATTGCCACAAGAAAACTGAAGAAATTAATTTGGTCAAATAAATTTCAAGAAAATTAATTAAATGGTTTTGAAATTAACATTAAAAAGCACATTTTGTTTATGCTATATCCTATTGGAAGAACACCACTTCACCAAAAATAAAAATAAAATAAAAAGGAAGATGTACATTTGTTATTTTTGTTCTCTTATTTCACTTTATGCTTCATTTATTTTTGTTGCATAGCCTTGTATCTTACTTATTACTCATAGTTACTAATAGGCTAATTCACTTATGCTGCAATTAAAGTTTCTGTTATCCACTAAACTATGAAATTGATGACTATAGCATGTAACAGGCTTAGTTTCATATACTTATTCAAGTGTGTTTGTTTATCTGCTTGGATGTTCCAAAAAAATAATCCAGTTAATTTTATTCATAGTGTATCAGTAACTTAATCAAATTAATTATATCAAGAGAAATCTTGTAAAATTCAGAGACATTAGGTTTAATGGTAATTTGTACTTGTAAGATAAATGTTATAAACCATACATTTTTTTCAATAAAACCAATTTTATAAAATACATTTTCTAAGCAAAACAAATAGGAATGTTGTACTATCTTCTATTAGCCATCAGAGCAGTTATATCAGACAATGGTAAAATATATTTTGGATATATTAAAATCCCCACTTAAAATTTGCTTGGATTATTTCTAGATGTTAAGATTTAATTGTTTCTTCTTTTACACACATGCAGCGAAAACATTTTGGTAACATTTTAATTTTTCAATCTATTTATTTTACCATATTGCTAACTAGCTCTTTCATCTTATCTCTATCTATTTCCATTGATCTGTGTAGCCATGTGTCTTGGTAACTTTTTGCAGAGCAGCATTTCAACTTCTGTTCTCTGCATCTGCTGGCATCTCATCTGACATCTCTCCTCTGCTTTTCCTGTTCCCAGAGTTTTCTGAGTCTGATAGCCCTGCCTACACTTTCTGTCTGCCTTCTAGGCAATCAGCTTTTCATTAAATCAGTAAGAGGGACAGACATTCACAATGTACCAGAAGAACATAGTTCTACTACAATTTGCTGCAATTTTTTCATTTAAAAATTGTAGTCCAGGCTGTCTCTCTCTCTCTCTGTCTCTCTGTCTCTCTCTCTGTCTCTCTCTCTCTCTCTCTCTCTCTCTCTCTCTCTCTCTCTCTCTCTCTCTCTCACACACACACACACACACACAGAAATCAAAAACCAGCCACAATGCTACACGTCTTTAATCCCAGCACTAAAGACATTGAGGGATGTGAATTTCCACAAATTTGAGGCCTGTCTAAGGTACAAAGTGAGTTCTGATCTAGTCTAGGTCAGACTGCATAGAGAGAACTTGTCTCAAAATAAAAATTAAATTATCAACCAAATCATAAATTGAGTTCTCTATATATTTTAGAAATAAATTGTAGGTTTGGTGCAGATCTTTTCCCATTCATTAGGCTGATGTTTTGTCTTATTGTTTCTTCTCAGTTTCAGGAGGTTCCACTTATTAATTCTTAGTGTTTAGAATTAATTAAGGTCCTACTTAGTTGTGTTTATGCTATGGGTGCTATATTTAGGAAGGGGTCACCTGTGCCAATGTGTTGAAGGGTATTTCCCACTTTCTTTTCTACCGAGTTTAGTGTTGCTGGGCTTATGTGGAAGTCTTTGATCCACTTTGATTTAAGTTTTGTGTAGGGTGATAGGTTTAGATCTATTTGCATTGTTCTACATACTATCATCCAGTTATGCCAACACCATTTGTTGAAGATACTATCTTTTTTCCGTTGGATATTTTTGGCCTCTTAGTCGAAGATCAGAGTGTTCATAGGTGTGTAGGTAAATGTTAGAATCTTCTTCGAGTCAATTTCATTGATCTACAAGTCTGTTTTTATGCCAGTACCAGGCTGTTTTTATTACCTTAGCTCCATAGTGGCCTGCAGAGGCTATGTTCTGTCTCTGGGCTGTGGTTGGGAGAGTATTATGTCTCTGCTTGGCCTGAAGGAAGAGATGGCTCTTACCTCTTAGCTGTGTGCCCAGGGGCTCAGCTGCTCCTGTGCAGTTGCAGTGTGATGATGCTGATTGTCATAAATTTGTGTTTCTAAGTTTACTTAATTCAACAATAAATTTGACTCAATGAAAGCAGCAGAATGAAGTTAAGGGGAACACATTTGGACATCATGTGAATCTGAAGTTTGATGTTCCTTTGCATAAGTCATTTCCAATTTGTGAAGATTTCCAGATTCTCATCTGAAACCAAATACAAGAGATGAAACGAGGCTTGAATAATTTCTCTGGGAATTTCCTGAATAATAAAATGTAAATATTTTCATTATGTCAACATTTTTCTTTGAGTGCTCACCTAAGTTTTTCATTATTTTAAACTGACAAAATCTGTGAAAATTCTCAGTTGACCTGGTCACGTCTAATTGCTTCCTATTGCTAATTCAACTGGCCTTCTGAACATTTGTGTTTAAAACTGCCATTTTCAATCATGGTAAGAAAAAAAAGAATATATTAAGGTTACAGAAAGAAACCTTTCTTTGATAGAAAGATGCTTTCTCAACTATTTACTTATTAATAAATACCTTTGAATAATAAATTTCCTATCAAGAGTATTTAGAGTAGCCTTTATTTGTCTAGGTAAACTCTGTTAAACATTACAAATATAGGTATGAGTGAGAAGAGTGCTGATTACTACATGATTATGAAAGTACTTTTCAACTACAGGAGTTTTTTGAAACTGACAGAAATTCAGATAACTTCTGTTAGGACGTTTGCCAAGCAGGTATTCCATTAAACCATTTATTTGATTGATTTTATCATGAAAATGAAAAGGTAGTACTTGCTGAGTTTAATTGTATAACATATATCAGAATATTATATTCTTGATACTTTTATGGTTTTTAGAGCCAACCAATTTTATATATAATTCTTGTACCTGAAATATGTTACAAGTAGTGCCACACTGAATGGTATAGGTCACCAATTTGAGCTGTCTCTCTCTCCTGTCATAGCTAACTCATCTCTATGTGTGTCTGTGTTTCACTGAATAGAAGTCCTATCAGATGTTTTGAAATAAAACTGCACCTACTCCCACTGGTATCTTTCAAAGGAATATTATCAATCTTTTCATTAAAAGGTAAATGTGATATTATGATAATATATCAAAGAATAAGAAAAGGCTCAAAGATTGTCCTGGTCTACTTCAGCTAGTTGTCTCCTAACTTCCACTACCATTGAGACTACACATCATGTGTTTAATGCAAGCAAGACATTATTTAGATCAAAATTCTGTAGCTTGAAAAATTAATCCTAGACTAATATAATTGAGGAAATAAAAATAATTTAAGATTGAGGATTCTTTTTAAAGAAACATTTCCATTCAAATATTTACGGATATGGATCTATTTAATTTCTAAAATCAAGCTCGGTTTTTTTTTTTTTTTTTTTTTTTTTTTTTTTTAAGAAAGATGGTTTATTGTATACGAGTTACACCTGACCACAGTGAGAACAGAGCTAGTCCAGAATGCCAGAGGCCGAGGGCGGAAGGCCAGCGGGACTGTTTCGGTTGTAATGCAGGCAAAGTCTCCTTTCGGGTGGTCTCTGGCAGAGAGCAGGTGGCGATGTTCCGGGTCCATTCAGACTCCTACCGGCAGCAGGACACAGTCCCGGCCCTCAGCACCCCTTACTTCTGCTCCTCCAGCCTCGCGGGTGCACAGCTTACTTGGACCTCTGCCCCACCTTTCTCCTCTTGCGCTTCAGCCTGCGCATGCGCTTCTTGCTCCACTTTGCTCTGCGGCGCAGAAGTTTCGAGGAAGATGGTGCTAAGGCCTACTGCTTTTATATATATATATTTAAACTTTATTTTATTTATTTATTTGCCTTGGTATCCGCCTGGAACTGGAACTACAGACAGTTGTTAGCTGCCATGTGGGTGCTGGGAATCGAACCCGGGTCCTCTGGAAGAGCAGATGGTGCTCTTAACCGCTGAGCCATCTCTCCAGCCCCCAAGCTCGGTTTTTATACATTTAAAATATTAAACAAGGGCTGGAGAGATGGCTCAGAGGTTAAGAGCACTGACTGCTCTTCCAGAGGTCCTGAGTTCGATTCCCAGCATCCAAATGGTGGCTCACAGCCATCTATGATGACGTCTGGTACCCTCTTCTGTATACTGTATACATAATAAATAAATAAATCTCTTTAAAAAAATATTAAACAAATACCCTGAGTATTTTATTTCTTTCTAGAAGAAATATTATTTTGCTAAATTTATTTCTGAAGAAACTTCTGTGTTAGCAGATTGAATATTCCACTAGCATATTATTTAAGAAGTATCAATTATCCTGATGCATAAAAACCATAAATTTGGGAAATGTAGCATGCTTTTAGTTCCACACACCAGTTTTTATGCAAACCCGATAACACTGCCAAGAATTCTAGTTCTCTCTCTCTTTCTCTCTCTCTCTCTCTCTCTCTCTCTCTCTCTCTCTCTCTCTCTCTGTCTCTCCCTCCCTCTCTCTCTCTCTCTCTCTCTGTCTCTCCCTCCCTCTCTCTCTCTCTCTTTCTATATGTGTGTGTGTGTGTAAGAGAGAGAGAGTATGGTCGTCCCACTTAATTAATAGATTCAGTGTCTTTGTTCCAGCATGGTTCTTACTCTACTCTGGGCCTCTGACGTGTTTCTTTTTTAAAATATCATAGTGTTTGGCCTATGTTTCAGGCACATTGCTACCTAGCTTTTTCATCTTAACCCAACCCATTTCTAGTAATCTACCTGCCATGTGGTCCAGCCCGTGGCTCACCTGGATTTCTTACATGGCTCTTCTTTGGGGGTTGGAGGGAGACTGACTGGCTCCACCCTCCTTCTACCTGTCTCTTCTCTGATTCCTGCACCCATGTCTACGGTGCTCCACATAGGACAAAACAGCTCCTTTATTTACAGAGAACAGTTCCACCACATTTCCTCTTTTCTGTCTAATCAAAAAGGAAAGTTTCAATTTCCATGTAGCAAAATTACATACAACAGAACAGCTATCAAGCAAAAATTTCAGTTATAATATCTAGTCTATTTATAATTAACAAACTTAAAGAAAATATTCCATTATCTACCTTATCCTTCTGAGTCTAAAGTTTCATATCTAATATATGAAATTTATATATTCCTTTTAAAATAGGAAGAACTATGCCTATAATTATTAAACCTTCAACCACATCAAATACCACAGAAGGATATAATATTACCCAAACAAACAGGAAGTACAAGCAATTTCCAAAGTCTAGAAAATGACAGAGATGGCACCTGTCTGCCTGGACAGAAACCCAAAGTTCCTTTGTAATGTTGGGACATTCTCTTCAGCCTACAGACCCAAAGTCCCTGCCATGCTTTTCAGTGATGCAGGAAATCTGACACAGTCTGCCAGTTACTTCTCCTTGTGTCCTGAAGGATGCCTGGCAATTTTTTCTGCAAAGCACGAACCTGAGGGACCATCTCGGCTTGTTCTGCCAAAGAAGTCACTTTCCTATGGATCCTGCATGTCCAGTTTATACAGCATACTATCAAGCAGTCAGTACCAGAACAGACTGATGTGTTTCTATATCAGCACATTATGCTACTTTCTTCAATATCTTTGTTGGTCAAAGAGCTCTAAAGCCCATTAAAATGCAATAAACAGTCAGTTGACCATTACTTGTTTCTAATTTTTATAAAATCAGAATTTAGTTTTCTCAGGTGGGGATGGAGTTCATAGCACCAAAGAATTGTTTGTGTTTATAAAAAAATATATTTCCCAAACAATTTAATGTCATTTCCTTTGTCCTATTGAAAACTTTCTGTTTCTAATCATATGAATACATACCATTTATGGTGTTTCTCCAGCAGCAGGTGTTGGTGTGTGCCTATAATGCAATACCCATAAGGCAGAGGTGTGTTAAGATTATGTTCTTTTTCATTATATTTGTCCCTCCTACTAGTTTAATAAAAAGCTGATTGGCTCGAAGGAAGACGGAAAGTGTGGACAGGGCTACCAGACTCAGGAAATTCTGGTAACAGGAAAAGCAGAGGAGACATGACAAAG
This sequence comes from Sigmodon hispidus, assembly GCA_004025045.1. Classification (NCBI taxonomy): domain Eukaryota; kingdom Metazoa; phylum Chordata; class Mammalia; order Rodentia; family Cricetidae; genus Sigmodon; species Sigmodon hispidus. Next base: position 102,551 of record PVIH01001486.1, on the reverse strand, counting down.
AGATGCCAGATGAGATGCCAGTAGATGCAGAGGAAAGAATTTGCAATGCTGTTCTGAGAAAAGTTACCAGGACATGTGGCTAAACAGATTAATGAAAATAGACTGAGATAAGGTAAAGGAGATAGCAAGCAATATGTTTGAGCCTAAGGACAGTCAGCATAAAATTAATACAAGCTTCTGTGTGTTTGCTTGGAACTTTGGGACTATTGGTCCTAATCTTGGAGCTAGTCCACGTTAGAAACTTATTACTCAGAAGAAAATATTGGTTTGCTCATGCGATCAAACACATACTACCAATGTCACACTAGAGTTTATTCAGGAGAGTTGCTGGGAAAGTTAAAGGTCAGAGAAGCAAAAGAGAAAAAGAGACAGATTTTCATGTGGGGTCTCCTTTTAAGAGAATGGATGAGCACAGATTTACCTAGCCACACCTACCCACATGCCCTCCACATGCGGTGTGCTCTGCTGGTGCCATTTTGGTTTTACCACTTGGCTGCTACATGTCAGAAATGCTTACAAATGTACCTTTTTGAGTTCACAGCAAGACTAGTTTAAATAATAAATCCATTACTGGATGAAGGTTCTATAATAACACTTAGAGTGATCATTCATTTGATAATAGAGGAAGTGCTATTTAGGCACTCTTTCTACTATTGCTTGGAGTCATATGCAGGGACATCTTGTGGGTTCTTGAAGGTTTCCTTAGCACTAGGTTTTTTTCTAACCCCACAATGGCTCCCTCTATCAAGGCATCCATTTCTTTTTTTCTCTTTCTCTGTTACTTTTCTCACTCAACCATCTTCTCTCATGATTTGTTCCCACCTCCGCTTGCTTGTTCCCCGTTATGATCCGAGTTTACTCAAGAGATCTCTATTTCCCCATCCCAAGTGATCCCTGAATGTCTCTCTTAAGTTTCTTCTGTTACCAAGCTGTTCAGGGTTGTGGTTTGCAGCCTGGATATTCTTTGCTTTATGTCATAAATCCACTTATGAGTGAGTACATACCATGTCTATCTTTCTGGGCCTGTGATACCTCACTAAGGATGATACTCTCCAAATTCATCTATTTGTCTGCAAATTTTAGGATGCTTTTTTTTTGCTGAATAATATTCTATTGTGTAGCTATACCATAATTTGTTAATCCATTCTTCAGTTGAGGAGCATCTAGGTTGCTTCCAGGTTCTGGCTAGTACAAATAATGCTGTTATAAACACAATTGAGCTAATGCCCTTGAGGAAGAATGTGCATCCTTTGGGAATATGCACAATAGTAGTATTGCTGGATCCTTGGGAAGATTGATTCCCAGTTTTCTGAGAAACCACTATACTGCTTTCCAAAGTGGTTGTACAGGTTTACACTCACACCATCAATGGAGGAGCGTTCTCCTTGCTTCATTCTATAGCTAAACACCAGTTCGAGCTCCAAGTCCAGCAGAAGAAAGAGAGAGGAGAGAGAGACAGACAGATAGAAAGAGATAGAGAGAGACAGAGAGAGAGAGAGAGAGAGAGAGAGAGAGAGAGAGAGAGAGAGAGAAGAGGGAAAAAAGAAAAGAGTATATGAGCAAAGGGATTAGGTTCATGAGGAGGATACCCACAGAGACCACTGAACAGAGCTATTGAGATCTCACTGAATCACTGAGGAACCTTCAGAGAAATGAACTAAACCCTCCAAACGTAGATGACTTTCAAATGGAGTGGGCAGTTTGTGGAGCCTCTTTCAGTAGGATCAGACTTTGTTCCTGGTGCATGAACTGGCATCTCACGCCCATTCCCTACAGAGAAACACCTAACTCAGTCTTCATACTGGGATGAAGGACTCTGATCTACCTCAATTGGATATGCCAGACTGAACTGACCCACCTTGGGACTACTTGTCCTCCTCGGGAATGGATGGGAGGATGGGGTGGGGTTGAGGGAGGATCAGGAGGTACTAGGAGGAGGGAAAGGAGGCAGAACAGTGGTATATATGGATAATAACCTTTTTAAATAATTCAAAAATCATACAAAAGGAAGTTTCACTAGAATAAATAAAGACAAATGTTAAAAATAACGAAGAATACCTTTGTCTTTGACACTGAAGATAATGAAAACTTGAAGAATTTTATTGGTGTCTTTGCAAAAATTTTTGTATTAACATGAGAAAATGCCCGAGAGCACAAAAATAACTGATTTTATTTTTTCTGGCTTTCATACATGTCTACAACTATTTTATATTAATCATTCATTATGAAATTAATGAGAATTATCAATGTAATTTTCTAAACTTTTTTTTCTTTTTCTAAGTAGCAATGTAGGTTACTATGAATAATAGTTCTTAGCTTGAATGCTGCCTGGCATATTTAATTACTGCAAAGGAGTGAATATTCTGAACTATTATCTTATTGCTTTATTACTTTAGAGATAAAACAGAAGTTAATACGACTGCTGTAGAACAGACTTTCATTTAATACCTGAGCACAAGTTTAATAAAATCAAGTATTCTCAGTTATTGACATTTGCTGATATTAATTAGTTATCTATATTTATGTACCTGATAATAATCCTCAGGTTAACTCTGGAATAATAAAAGTACAGCAAATGCTTCAACTTTGTATTACTTGATCAATTTTATCATATTTTTCTTAATTTTGCCATGTTTTCCATTCTCAAAGCACCATTTTAACATTTAACTTTCTAAGTAATGTATGTATTTGCATAAATCTGTATTTAACATTTATTCTATAGTCCCCTAGACAAAAGACCAAGTTGGCTTATAAGGTCAAGAATATAAGATTTGTAAATGTTACAATAGCAAACCTGATATTTCAAAGAAATGGTGTGTTAGATACCAGGCTGTATGTTTTACACAGGACAAGCCCCATTTTAAAACAGTAAACATACTAATATCTAAGGATTGAAATGTGGAACAAAAACAACTGAAATATTTTTTTTGCATCAAAATATTATTATACCAAACCTGTCTTCTTTTCAGATTCTTTCTACTTCCATAAAGACATTGGCTTCTAGAGGAAGTCACCTTTCTAGTCTCTGCCAGGAAATTATTTGTGACTACCTTAATTAACTCTATATGGTATGTATGCACACATAAAGTGTAACAGTTTATAATAAAGTAGTGAAAAAAACATTTTATTTTATAGTTCCTTACAGAATAAAGAGCTACACCAATGTCAAATTCTTTATTCTATTTCAAAATTTTATTTATAAATTTTATCTAAATATGCATTTTTAAATTTTTTATTTTATTTCACATTAATTTTTAATTTTTCTATTTGTACAGCCCATATTTTATAACTGATTATTTGAGCTGTATTTGATATTTTCTGATTTTTACAAATCCACATAAAATAATAAAAACAGTCATTTGACAGGGCTAAGTCATAGAGGTATTTTTATTGTGATCAGTGAAAAGAATATATTCAGATGATTAGAGAATGGAAACTATATAGATATTTTGGACAGGATAAATGGGAAAATGGTTATGAGTATAGGCTGCTTTGCCAGAAGACCTGAGTTTAGTTCCCAGCATTCATGTGGTGGCTCACAACCTTGTGTTCTTTCAGTTCAAGGGATCCAACATTATTTTCAGGCCTCTAGGGCAGTGTATACATGGTGCACATTATATGGTATATATTACATGCAGTTAAATGCTCATCATACATATAAGATAAAAATAAACCTTTAAACAATATATATTACTGTTTGTCAGGGATGGATGGAAATTAAAGCCACACTAAAAATAAGGCATCAACATAAACAGGAGAATATCCACCTAATTAGGAGAAGCCATAAAACTGGTTAGGAAATTACAGTTACTAAATAGTGTGTTGGGATACTGGCAGACAATTACCATGCAAAGGTGGCACTAAATATTATGTAAGAAAATGTCTGATTAACCCTTATGAAATGATGAATGAACTCAAGTTTCCTCTGCTAAATACAAAGGAACTGTAAAGGCACTTGCAGTTGTAAACACATATAGAGAGGTCATGTTCAGCTGAAGGAATTGCACACAAACCAGAAACAAATCAAATCAGTGTCACCATAATTTTTGGCATATTTAATAGTCAGGATAAAATTGTAAAAACTAGAAAGTTGGAACATGTCCTCTTAGGCTTTATTCAGGTGTATCAAATCTTCATTGCTTGAAGACTGTAAAACTATGTATCATGATCGCATAGCAAGTGGCATAATTGTATGTGGAGGTAGAGAAAATTGGTCTACAGTAAAAGTTTCTGAATGTTATAAACCAAATCTTAAATACAAGTCAAATGCATAATGAATTGTGGGGTTTTTAGGAACTGTTCACCTGTCTACAAGTGAGTACTGCCTCTAGAACCTTGGTTCTGAACAGATGGCATGCAACCTTTGCACTCTGTGTTTTATCATACCACACATTACCAGCAAAAACTCTCATATACACCATTTATGATAATTTTAAACTATAAATTGTAATGTTTTACAGAAGCTATGAAAATTTCTCGTTTTGTAGAGACATGTTGACTAAAATATAGAAAACAAAAGCTTAAAATTTTCCTACTGTTATTTCTCAGCATATATTAAATTAGTATCTGATTGATTTTATTGCATTAGAGTGCTTATTTTAGAGCCTTCCTTTGGGTATTGATGAGATTCATAAAAATATTAGATGAATTTTGATTGGGCATTAGAACAAAATTTCCAAAAACTGCTAAAATGGTAATATACAAATGCTTCCACTTTAAATTATACATTTATGTGATGTTTTAACACTATTATTGAATGAAAATATTGGGCCAATGAGAAGGCTTACAGGGTACAAGTTCTTTCTGTAGCAAGTCAGACAGTCAAAATTTAAGCCTTTCAACTAGTGATAGAAAGAGTATCTTCCCTCAAGTATGATTCTGTCATGTGGCACAGGTAGCCCCAACAATGCAGAAAAAAAATAAAATCAATTTTAAAAAGTAATATCTTGGGGAAGGACCTACATCTATCACTTTTCTGAGTTAACAGATTCTCTAACTATATTCTAAGTATTTGTTCTATTCTCACAAGGAAAAAATATAGCCTTTCCCCTCCTCCATCAAGAGAATTTATTTTTCACAGCGAATCATTCTATTAAATTACAATCAATCAAAATGCAAAGTTGTGGAACCTGGTTCCAATGGTACATTTAGAATACAACTCTCACACCTAAAGGCCAAGGATCATTGCAGAGAAGACTGCAAGAGCCAGAGAAAGTAGACATCGTCAGGAAAATAGTATTTGCCAGGAGCTGTGATATATGCACAAGACCAAGCCAGACCCAATCCCAACCTGCATAGCAGTGGGCCTTAGGAAGACTCACTGTTCTCCAAAGAAATATTGGCAACTGATGACTCCTCCAAGAAGCACAGTCACTTTTCCTAAAGATGTGTGCTATGAGAGGCTACCCTTGCTCAAGTAGATGGCCATGTACACATGTATACAAGAGCAACACCAAATGTTTTCAGTGACTAGGGAGAGAGAGACAGAGACAGAGCAGATAAAGTTAAGAGGGAAAAGTGGTAGTGGGACTAGGGAGGAAATGCTGGGAAATAATGAAGGTAGACTGGATTCAAACCTATTTTCTCAGTTATTCTCAACATATGAGTCATGACCGCTTTTTGGGTCGAATGGTCCTTTCATAGGAATCACCTAAGATCATAAGAAAGCACAGATATTTATATTATGAATTATAACCCTAGCAAAATTACAGTTATGTAACAAAATAACTTAGGGGTTGGGATCATCATAAGATGAGGAGTCATTTTAAAGGATTGCGGGATTAGGGAGGTTGGGAACCACAGCATTATATGCTTGCACTAATATTTAATTAATGTTTTTAATGAACTCAAAAACATTAAAGATATTCTGCATCTATTAATGTGAAATATTGTACTAAGATTTAACTCATTATAAAAACATAGCCAAGTACAACCATCCAATTCATATGTGGGTTTACTTTTATGTTTAATAAATTAAAAATCTATATGAATATCTAATAATTGTTTTACAATAAATTTGTTTATAATTTGTTATCTTTAATAGGTGAAAATATATGTATTCTAAGGAATGTTTTAAAAATCTTAAGGATTTTTATCAGTAAATTATCATGTGTATTCATACCTATTTTTTAATGCTTATTTATATACAATTGTGTAAAAACTTCTCAGAAGAAAATGAGTTTCAAACAGTAGGGATATTGTTCCAAACTATGGTAAATGGAGTCCCCTAGAACCCTAGAGTATGCCTAGAACTTCTATTATGAAGATAGCTGGCTGCAGCAGGATGTTCTCTGACCACATATTATTTGTGTACCAGCAACATTTCTCCATTAAAATAATAAATAGTAAATAAATAAATAAATAAATGCAAAAGAATTAAAAATGGATTCAAGTTGAAATGTTTAATAAACTTTGACTTTGGTGATATTCTTGTAATTAAGACTTTAAAGGAAAAAGTAGAAAACATAAGCTATGAATGCGTAGTAGCTTCATAATGATGCACAGTAAGGGAACAGAAATGATATAATCAACAGAATGGGAATATTAAATTTTAAAAGCAAAATGCACATAATTATAAAAAAAGGAAAAGTAACTGTACACACTGCATAAAAATGACTATGGGATTAATGAACTGGACAGAAGGCAGGGTGGTAGACAACATCCAAAGAAAATGAAAAGGAGTCAGTCAACCTAAAAAGTTATTTGGGAGGCTTTGGAAAATAATAAAAATAGTACTATAGAGTTGAAATTCTATTCATAAAATGAGAGAATGTAGGAAAATACTTAAAGAAATAGGCACAAAATGTCACAAATTTTGTAAAAGAGAGTGCATGTTCAATAAACCTCAAGCTGAATAAACAAAAAAGAATAGAACTAATCTTTTGCTATCTCAGAACCAAAATGTTGAAAGCCAAATATGAAAAGTAAACAATAAAAACAGCAAGAGAAAAACTGCAAATTAAATATTGGAAGCAGTGATTCACTTAGCAGCCAACTAGCTGAAACAATGAAGTAATGAGGGGGAAATGTTGAGTAACATTTTCCATGTGTTGAAAGAGACAATAGTACCATCTAAATTTTTAGATCTAATGAAAATATCCTTCCAGAATGAAGGCTTCTGCCTTCTGTTCTTCCAGCAGGTAGGCAATCACCTGCCAGCCTAATTTCTACCTGGTCCATTGTCAGTGCTTCCTGTTGCTGGGAAGCTAAGATTCTTTAAACTTGTCTCTCAGTGTACATTTGACATATGATCTAAACCTTCCATCATCAATGAGATAAAAACAGCTGTTGATTTTAATATATTAAGCATTTTCTTGTGATTCTAGGAGAGATTTCTTCCAAACTCCTTTTCATATACAGACTCACATTAGTCTTGCATTTTCATAGAAGAGCTACTAATCTGACAAGTGTTCTCTTGGTATTGATTTACAAATGATCTACCAAAGTAGCTGACTAGGAGCCTTATGAAATGTACTGAGAAAGTTTCTTGCATACAGCAGTGCTCTATACATTAGACAGAAGATATATCGTACATAGTCAAAAGATTCTGTCAGCTGTATATTCATTTGTGTGTCTGTGTTTGTGTATACATGGTGAATGTGTGTGGTGTATTCACATGTGTCTACAACAAATACATACAAAGGTCAGATGAAGACCTTGGGTGTATTTCTCTATCATGCTGCCTTATTCTCTTAAGACTAGGTTTCTTCATAAACCTGGAGGTAGGTTGCTTGTCATCAAATGTCAGCAATTTTACTGTGCTACCCCAGCAGTACTGGAGTAACGGGCATATGTTGACACATATGACCATTTACATGGGTCTTGAGGGCTTGAACCCAAGCTATTATGCTGGCATAGTGAGTTTTCTTATCCTGTGAACTATGTTCCCCAAATTCATTATTTTTCCTCTTATAAAAATAGACTATGTCATTCCTTTGTTGTATTCATAATTACATAAAAATATAGCTGCTTTTCAACTCTGGTCTAAGTATGCTGCACTGTCTGTCCACGGATAGTTAGTTCATAGTGTGTGTTCCCTCTTATATTTCTCTGGAGTATGACCTTAGATGGCTTCATGTCATAACTGTACAGTAATGGTATTTTCTGTAAAACTGTAAGGGACCAATTCTAGAACTCTCTGAACATATCTGACATGCAAAACGCACAAGCCTTTGCCAGATTAGAATAAGTTCCTGATTTGTTCCTTTGACTTGTAAGAATATTGAAATGACATAAGTCATCTTTCTACTAAAATATATATCAAAATTTATTTCTAGTTTTGAGTAAGGCATATTAAAACTCCCATTGTTACATAAATTCTTTTAGTAAGTAAAAGCTGCAATATGATATGTTGAGATGGGCTTGTGTGGATAAAGACTGAAAAAGGTAAATGCAGACATGTGTGTGTAGGAGGTAAAATATCAACTGAGACCTGAATAGCTTTTAGCAAGGAATCTGAAATTAGAAGACCATTTGAGACAGGATGGAATCTATCTCTAGTCTAGAGGGAAAATAGAAAGAATCTGTGATCTCTAAAATAAAAGATAACTGGGATTGATTTAAAATGCATACTATTCAAAACAGACTTGGAAGATATTTCATGTCTTTTTTAATCTTCAGAAAATTTACACATCTTTTGAAAAGTTTCATGTCTTGCTCATGCTAACAACTAGAAAAGGTGAGCAGTCACCTTGATTTGACCTTGATGTGATTAACATGCTATACACATTTACAAGTCATGTACTAATTCAGGTAATCTTAGTGAACAAAACACACACACACACACACACACACACACACACACACACATCTCCAGCAATTGTCAGGAATCTAACTTTTAGCAACTGCTAAAATAAAGAAGGAACTATAACAGAATTTAATTAAATAGACATCAATACAATTGGCATACACAATCAAGCATTCACTCAAATTCACACCTCAAGAAGGCAATTCTTAAACCTTCAATTTGTTGTAGATATGTCACTAATGTGAAGGCCAGCAAGTTCACTACTCAGTTCTTTCTTCTCCAAATCCAAAGTCTAACAGTTTCAGTTCAGTGATGATCATTGAAATGTGAGTTCTAACAACCTCAGCAGCCTGCTTTCTGAGAAGATGTTTCAAAGAAAGAAAAAAGAAAGAAAAGAAAAGAAGTACACAATGTTTCAATAAACATAATTCAAAAACCATTGTTTTAGTGTTGCATAGTGCTTTAAATAGTATAGAGTCTTAGAATTTATTTTAGATCTTATATATAGGGTCTTTAAACTTAAGGTCTAAGAATAAACATCTTAAGTGAGTTCTAATTTAGATGTTTGCTATTCTAAAGTACTCTTTATTCCTAAGAAAAACATAATGTTTCTGGAAGATTCTACAGAAGTGATCCTTCCCAAGATAATAAGGACTGTTTTCTCAAGAGATACTACTATAGAATTTCTTATCATTATCTCTTTACTCACCCAAGCTGCCTTTATTATGCAAAAAATGTATAACTCATCTCATAAAGAGATGTTAGATATAATTTTATGTTTGTATGTACCATATCTAAATCGGCTTCACTATGCAAGTAAATGAAATGTTACCTAAAATAAATGTTTTTAGTATTATAATTCATGAGAAAGTACTAGAAAATGAGGCTTCTTTTTGTGTCATAGATCTTGAATTCATTTATTTTTATCTTTACTAAGGCTTCAAAAAAACAAAAAACAAAAACAAAAAAAAAAACTCCAAACAGTTCTTGCATTTCACTGAATATGTGGGCTTTAGAAACTCTTTGGTGGTTGGAGTAGAGCAATGGTTTCATTGGGGAAAAAAAATCACTTTTTCCTTGTCTTGTGATACACTCATTTTTTTAATAGACAAATGAAAATTCTGCTAACAGGTGTTAGGGCACATTATTAATCAAGATTTTTGTTGGTTTTGATTATCCTTTTTACATTATGGCAAATTGTATGTATGAGCAATTTCATTTAATTTAAGGCATATTAGAAATAACAAGGATATTTGTGCTACCATTGTTTAACTGGTAGTCAAAGAATGACAAAACAAGAAAAAAAAATAACAAGAAAATAAGAGCTTACAAGAATGATGGCAGTCAACATTTTGACCTATTACATGAAAAAATTGCAGTAACGAACTTGCTGGTCTACCCTGAAGCGCATTTGGAAGTCTTGGCATAGCCTACAAGCCTCTGTGTTGACTTCTATGGAAAGTTAGCCTGCAATAGACCAGGAGACCAGGCTTACATGGGTTCCATTATTATCTTTCTTTTATCAAAGATGAGTTCAAAATAAGAGAGAAAAAGCAGAAATTTAATTAAGACTGATTATAACAAACTCTTAATCGAGCTTCTACATATTTCAATAATCCACAGTGGGCTACTGAGTTTGATGAGGTGCATGATATAAAAATCAACAAAAAATAAATAAAAATAAAAATATATAAAACAAAGAAAAAAGTCCATAAAAAAACACAGTGTACTTTGACAATTCAGCACATTTAATTTCTCTAAAATACATGTCTCTAGGAGAGTATATTCAGGTGGAAATAAAAAAAATCCCTTTGATAAAATCAGTTTATCTTGAAATTGACCTTATTTTTGGTGATATTTCAAATGAAGGTCAATAGTCTCCAGCTAATGTCACAGGATGGGAATAAAAGATCATGAGCATTAAGGAGAAAGGTAGTCACAAGATTTACAAAACTTGACTGATAATGAGTGGTATGTGTGTGTGTGTGTATGTGTATGTATTACTAAGTCACTAAACATACATATTTCCCATTATAAAATTCTATACAATACAACATTATTTCCTGTTCAGTGGAATTACATGGTATGCAGGATGTGTCAACTGAACTAAATGTAGGTCTATGCAAAAATAATAAACATACCTATGTATATGCAGTCAGCACTAACATGAAAAAAATAAACCTAACATTCTATTGAGAAAGAGACAATATTGTTTCATTTTTTTTTTTTTTTACAGAAACTCAGAGCAGAACACTTTTAAGGTAGTACTCATTTGAATTTTTTTTAAATCAATTAATTCGATACTTTTATTTATTGTACCTATTCTGGTAGCATAGAAGCCAATATAAGTTAGTAGACAACTTTTTTCCCTTTTTTTGGAATACAATAACATTGTTGTGATAATAGTCTGGTTTCTGTAAGCATTTTACTTGCATTTAGCCTTGAAATTTTCCAATTTTGTGTAATAACCAATGCCCATCTCATTACAGTATGTTAAAGTTTCTTCTTTGATTGTTGCTAAAAGTTGTATTTTTGAATTTCCGGAAAGTGTGTGTTTGTGTGTGTGTGTGTGTGTTTTAAAATATATACTTTGGTTTTCTTCAGAAATGATTGATGAAAAATATAACTCAAAATGCTTGATAACAGTTCATTGATACCAATTTTTTCTTATGCTTCAGCAATCCTGCATAGAAATAAAACCAAATAATAGAAGTATAAAATTCTTTGCAGATGCATTACAAAAGCTTACATGTAGGAACTGAGCAATCATTGATCCACTTCCTTTAATAATCTCATTTTTCTCTTTTATGTCCAACCATGTATCTTATTTTCTGTTATTTATATTGGCATTTATATAGTTTTATTCAAGATTTAACTTCAATAATTCTGTTCTACTTTAATTTTTATAACCTCAAGGTTTCTTCAACTATTTATAATTATGATTACCACAAGAGATTTCTTCATCTGCTTCCCTTTTGTTCAGCCTGATAACTAAGAAAAACTTATGAAATGAGCCTTGAAAACAATAATGTTTGATTTTCTATATACACACAGTTAAAAAAATATTCTTGGACTAGTAAATGGTCAAAACAATATCTAATTGGTTTTAGAGTAGATATAGAGGGACAGTTAAGAAATAGCACATAGACATAGTGATTGTCTTTCTTTGCAAACAATTTTAAGACTACTTCTTCTCTTAAAAAGAAGAATAAGTATACTTAAATTCAGCTATAAAACATGTTCACTATCAGGTTTGTCAGTGACTCATTTTGAATTTCTATTTTAAAAATTTTTTTGTTGATTTTTGTTATTTTTATGTGTATGAGTGTTACAGATAGTTGTGAGCTGTTATGTGGGTGCTAAGGACCTATTTTATGTCTACTTCAAGAGCAACAAGTATTCTGAACCTCTAAGCCCTCACTATAGTGCTTTGTCTCTTTTGAGTGTGTTAGTTTAACTTAATATTTCTTAAATGGTTGTATTTAAAGAAGTAAATACACTGTTTGCACTGGTTTTGTTACTTCAGAAGCTGTGACTATATTCTAGTTTGTAGCATTTTCTAATTGTTGGAAGACTATTCTGCAAAGAGTTCTTGCTTAACTTTTGTCACCTCTTAGTGTGAACTGTAAATTCAATACTTTTCTGTTGAATAAATAATAGACACAGATGCTCTTTCCAGTGAATGTGACCACATTGTCCTGGAACATTAAAAAATGATGAGGTCTCCATGCCACCTTGGAGAATGTTTGTTGTCATCTCAAGGAGAAACATGGAGTCTTAGTAGAGTTAGAGTTCTTTGGCTGTGATCTAGACTTCCTATGTGGGGATCATTCATTTGTATCCTGCTCACATTTCCCTCTTGAGATTCAGAGAAAAGTGACCTGAAAGAGAAGCTTGTCTACCTTGTGGTGTGATTATGCTTATCAGTCACAATGTGATTCTTTTGTGTCACACCAGATTGTCTAATCCTCAGCTCCATTGAGTCCAAGCTCACATTTAGGGTAAGTTGAATTCACAGATTTCAAGATGAGTACATTCTAGTTTTTCCTTCACCAACCTTTATGTTTCTGATTTTTCCTGTTTATTTTGTTATCTCATGGCTATCTTTTCTAGAATTTATTCTCTACAGAGAAAAGCTTGTTAGCTTTTTTATTTTTCTGTCCTTTTCAAATTCATACTTTTCTTTCTTTATGAATGAATATATTCTCTAATAATCTTCTACTATAAAGTTATAAAAATTTGAACATTGCAAAAATTGTAAAAATGTTTTTATAAAAACCTTCCATGGTATACCAGCTCTACAAAAGTCTTAGATCTATGATTAAATGTAAGGAACAAGTGACAGTGGGCATGTGGGTAGCATTATTGAGTCTGAGTGTTGGGATGTGTGCTCCTGAGGGTGTCTTTAAGTTTACAAGACAAAACAAATGAAGACTAGATTGGAAAAGCAGTTCCACTCCCTTTTGTAGATGGAATGCAGATCTTTTCTAGCATTTATATTATTGAATTCAATTTACCAAAATCATATGAGAAGATAGGTAGAAAATATGTTCTTTGATGGTTTTAATCTAAACTAAGCTCAGGAATTCAGTCCAATAGAGGATGGCAAAACTGTGGAGAAACTATGGCAACCTTTTATGTTTTAGACCCATTTTCTTCAAATTACCTGAATTCTTACAAATTCTATCATATATTTTCAGGTAAAAATTCGGTAATGAAGGCTGAATTTAGGGGCTTTGACTTGGGCAATCAAGCAGTTTGTCATGTTATTAACTGAAATGTGAAGTCAAGTGAAAAATAAATTCGATAGGAAATTCATGAAAAAATTTTAAATCAAGACAATGTGATAAGTTTATAATTAAATAATCAAAATCTAAATAAAAATTTAATATTAAGTATTTGAAGAACAATACAGTATCAAACAGTAATCCCAGGATTACTTGTTTAGTAAGCCTTTTTTGTCTGCATTATTATCCTGAATCCTATTTGTCAGATGAGGGGAACCAAACATTCAGGAGTAGAAATTGGTCCTCAATGGAATGTAGATCATTATTGTTAAATTATAGTATAATTTTTGTCTTTTAATAAGACCATGAAAATTAATAAGTCTTATATTTTGGCCATTTTATACAATAGCACAAAGAATGAAATACAGACTGTGACTCATAAGAAAATGTGTTTTAAATAAGCAGTGGTATAAAATTGAACTCATTCCCACTTCCTTCAATTATTTTTGCTCCATAAGCATGAAAAGAAATCAATGTTTGTAATTTATACAGCTAACTTATTAGAGTAACTGTCAAAAAATGAAAATGGAAAGGCTTACATCCCATGCCTTTGTTCATTTCTACTGACAGACACACTGAGACTGCTCCTTGTATTCCAGCAACTTGCTCAGAGCTCAAGTTTGCTTTTTCACTCTACTTGAGGAGGAGGCATCATTCATCATAACATGAGGTGGAGCTGAAGTCAAAAGATTACCAAATAAATCCTGAGAAGCCCTCAATTATTCATTACGTACACAGCTTGTCCATACATCTGCTGTTAAGTGAATGTTTATACACTTACCCTCCCTCAAGGCCAACTAGGAACTTTATGAAACATGGAGACATAGCCTTGTGACACAGCCCTGTTACAAAATATGTCATCAATGGCAGTTAATCAAAGGATGCCATGAGCTCAACAAAACCTTTCCTAATAGCACAACGCAGTTAAACATCCACTGTGATTGTTTCTGCTATAAATCTTCCCACTGACTTTACTCACCAAACATAATATAAGTAAATTCAACTCATTCTGAGGGAAACATATCCTGGCCAGCACATTTCATGGTGGCCTTTGAGGATTGCCTCTAAAAAGATTCTGAGGCAGCCACATTTTTATTAAATATTGCATTTACTAATGAAGTATCATGTCACCACATATTTAATGAGAAGCAGATCATTGCATAAACATTAGTCACCTGATATTAGAAAATTAGAAACAATGTATGTTGTAGCCCAAAAGTACCAGTGAGGAAAAAAATGCATAAACAATTTTTTTCCAATTTAAACAGCAATTATAAGAGTTCTTCACAGAGTGAAAATGAACTTCTGACTATGACAAAATTACAGCTTATTAATAACTTATTAATAGCTTATTTTGGAGTTATAACATCCCTTCCAATACTGTTTAGTATGCATTTACTTAATAATTGAATATATGGAAAAGTCATTGTAGTACAATTTTTTAAATTTTTCAAGCAAGAGCACTTAACTAATTAATATTATTTCTGTATGAACATTGCATATGGTGATAGGTTTCATAATCATAAATGTACCAGGTTCTTCTATATTACCCTGATAGCATCAAAATAAAAAAAATCTTTAAAAAGATATGTCTTATTTTTTCTAGTTAAGCTGATGCAGTAAAATTTATTTGGGCATGTGTAAGAATTATGCATGGGAAAATAATGTTAGTAATTTCAAATGCAAAATTTATGGTGGTCTTATTTAAGATAAATAAAATATATTAAGGTATTACAATAATTGTAATAATATCTCCAGCACATCTTATATGGTACATAGTTGATTGGCAGCAGAAATCGTGAAAGAATAATTGCATGATATTTGTAACAGGCAGCTCACAGAAGACTAACAATCACACAATCTGTTTTGCTGGTCATCCCTGCCCCTTTATTCTCTCTCTCTCTCTCTCTCTCTCTCTCTCTCTTTCATATATATTTTTTCAGAAGCATTTGAAAGTATAACAATTTCTTTCCAGAAATAAAAAAATCTTTGGTTTTCTATATATGTGCTTCTGCAGCCTCCTGGACATCTTACAGAGAAAGAGAAAGCTAATGCATAATTCAAAAAATGAAACAAATTAGTACATTAAGGCACCTGCTATTGGTACTGACAAGATTTGGTTTTGTATGTAATGCAAACTCATTCTCTTCTTCCCTTGTCTATAGGTAGGATTTTTCCTCACTAATTTATTCTTAAAATAAAATAATTTGCATCAAAGAGAAAATGGCTAGCATTTCTAAGATCTAAAAATATTAAAGCTTAATGTCTTCAAAGTAGGTTACCTTAATTTATATCTTCATGGACACACTCTCAAGTGACATAATACTATTTGATTCTTAAATATAATTTTGATGAAAAGTTGTTTATGTAATTCATTTCAAAAACAGTGAAATAAAATCAAGTATAATATAGTAGTTTAACAAATATCTAGCCATAATAAATTATGTTTTCAGTTACATCCATGTAGTCAAGAAAATACCTAAATAACAAGTAAGAATTAGGTGTAGTAGAGTTCTTTTATTATTATAATATATTAGACCATAATCTTATATAATGATTTTAGAGTAATTATATGATTAGATGATAGTGTTTCACCTTTAAAATATGTTTGAAAAGTTAATATTTCTATTTATTTTTCTTGTTTTCTTGATAGTTACATTATCACTATGAATACACACACACAGATATATATCATAATGTGTATATGTTCCAGGTAGAATAAACACACATCTCTGTTTTGACTCTTTGATAGAACATCTAAG
This sequence comes from Sigmodon hispidus, assembly GCA_004025045.1. Classification (NCBI taxonomy): domain Eukaryota; kingdom Metazoa; phylum Chordata; class Mammalia; order Rodentia; family Cricetidae; genus Sigmodon; species Sigmodon hispidus. The sequence goes on along the minus strand of PVIH01001486.1, from coordinate 86,256 downwards.
TTTTGAAATATAGAATGATATAAATAGGAATGAATAAAAACTTAAGATCAGTACCACGTAATGCTCAACCAAACTTTTCCTCTCTAATGTTTTAATTCATTTACTCAAATTTCATGTGGAAAAGTATGTAAGCAAAGGAAGTTGTATTCATGCTGTTTCTTTTACGAACAATGTTTAGATGGTGGGCTCTTTACTAGTAAATTAAATTGATAGTTACTGATCACAAAAGTCTTTAGTTTTAAGAAATATTGTAAGTTCAGTTAATATGTGTCTAGTCTTATTATCTCTCCAAGAATTATGTCAAATCATGAGAAATCAGTAAGTTAAAAATTTAATCTTCCAGGGACTAGTGAGACAGTGTAATTTTCATGAAGAGGATTCAAGTCAATTTCTTGCACTCTCACCACGTTGGTGGCACACAACTGCCTGTAAGTCCACCTAGAGAGGATCTGAGCTTCTCCTCTTGACTTCAGGGTCACCAGCTGTACCATGGGCATTCCTTCCTTTCCCTTTACATAATCAAAAATAGAAAAAATATTTTAAACTATATTTCAGAATGTGGCATACTACTATATTGAAATAACATCTTTGACCATTTCATTTTTGTCCAAAATATTTCATAGAAGTATTTTAAATAAACATGTTACAATTGGCTAGATAAGTCTAAATCTCGCTTGTAAAAAAAATTGGTTAAGAGAAACTTTGGTAACTGGATCTAATGAACACTTTTGTGTAGATAGTGATAACAATAATGTTGCACATTTGGTGTAGTCAGTGGACCAAAAGTTCCATGAACACTTGTCAGTGCAGAAGGCTTTCTAATAAAAGCTAAATTTAAGGACTGGCTATCATAAGAATTGTTGAATAAACCAAGCATCAAGAACTGCACTTTAGATTTTTCACTGGCTTATACAATGTGTTTCAGAGTGAAACAAAAGAGATTTTAAAATTGTTTTGGTTTAGATTATGAATCATTCAAATCTAAGTGGTTCTTGCCCATCAAAATGAACATTCATAGATGACACAAAGCAATCAAGGCACTAATATATTTATTAGCATAGCAAAGCAGAAGAGAACCAAGAGTCTGACTTGATGAGTAATTAGAAAGAACAATACATTAAGAATCTGAATCAGAAACAAAGAAACAAAGTCCATTCACATACATGTTTTCTTCTTTATGCCTGTTTTTCCAGAGGTGCCTAAACTATATTGGAGATTGGGAACCTCCATGCCGCTCCTTCTCCACCCCAAATTCCTCAAAGACTATCCAATGAGGCAAGGAGCTACTATTAGAACCTACTTCATAGTGACAAGATATGGCTCATTGTCTTTATTGTATGAGAAATAGACAATGACAGACTTCAGAATACATTTTTCCTATACATGCATACTTAAAAGAAATGGTAGAAGGTAATGTTCTAATCCACAATAAATGTATTTATTGTGAATTGATATTCTAACAAAAACAACACTGAAAATTGGTGATATAAACAATAAAAATCTGTTCTCTTACAACTCCAGATATCATACATCCAAATTGAGGTTTTTTTTTTTCTATTTCTTTTTTTTTCTTTTTTTTCCTTCTTTATTTTGTATTTATCAAAAAAAAACACAGTAAAAAGAATTTAAAATGTGGAAGAGTTAACAATAACTATACAGAGGATAAGAATGATAAGCATGGCTTATCAAGGGTAGAAATACAAATAAGATTGCTATACCTATATTTTCTTTGTGTTCATCTTTCCCTCTGAATTTTTTTTTTCCATCCCTGTATATCCTTACTCGCCAAATTGAGTTTTGTATGGCTAAAATCAAGACATCAGCAAAGCTTTTTCTTCCATAGAGTTCTAAGATTAAATCCAGGTTTCTGACATTTCTGCTTCCAGTGGCCATTTGGTTTTAAATCTCTCAGCAGACAACACCCTGCTTTGCAGTTCTATATCACACTACTTTTGCTTTAACAGCCTTCAGAACTACCACACCTTGTCATACATACAAGTAGGATTATATTTATGATTAACTTGGTTAATTGGTCATGTCCCTTCCACCCCAAGATTTTTAAATAGACATTCAAATTTCCTTTTGTCATATCAGATAAAATTAACAGGTTTTTGGAATTGATATTTTAGTAGTGTGGGAAACTATACGTTATTCAGCTTTTTCCACCACTGTTTTGTTTCTAGTGGTCTCTAAACAAACAAACAAGAAAAAAAAACCAAACATGTCCAAGCAGCAAACAACAACCACTGAACAGCTTGGGATCAGAAACACCCTGGACTGACCCTTCAAACCCCAGTCCAACTACAGGAACACCTGACTCACTCTTGAGGGAGGGGGGACAGAACTGGGTTTGGCCAGAAGTGGAGACTGATCTAAGCATTATTGGGTCCGTGAGATCATAGGACTGTCTGCTCCCTGCCCAGGGAGGGGATGGGGAGTTGCAGAGAAGAAAAATGACCAGATGTGTTGGGAGGGGGAAGAGACCTTGAATAAGGATATACAGGGATGGAAAAAAAAAATTCAGAGGGAAAGCTGAACACAAAGAAAATAAATGTGTAGCAATCCTAACATGGATGGGATATAGCTGGCAAGAAACGTACTTAAGGCAACATAGGAAACCAGCAGAGAAGTAACCAGGTGTGAGGCTGAGGAAGCTAGAAGATAACTGAGTGAAATTTGACTGTAGTGTTTCCTCTCTCTGATATTTCAGCCTTTTCCTGATATCTGACTCTGAGTCTCTTTCAGTACAATCAGAATTTGTGCTACACTGAACCAAAAAAATAAATCCTCCTGCCACATAATAATCAAGATATTAAATATACAACAGAATAAAGAAAGAATATTAAGAATAGCAAAGAAAAAATTGCCAAGTAACAAATAAAGGCAGACCTATCAGAATAACAACTGACTTCTTAATGGAAACTCTGAAAATCAAAAGGTCCTGGACAGACTTTCTGCAGACACTAAGAGACCATGAATGTCAGCCCAGACAACTATACCCAGCAAAGCTTTTATTTACCATAAAAAGAAAACAAGATATTCCAGGACAAAATTAGATTTAAACAGTAGGTCTCCACAAAACAAGCCATATAGAGGGTACTAGAAAGAAAAACTCCAATCCAAGGAAGTTGGCTACTTCCACAAAAACATAGGGAATAGCTAACCTCACACCACCAAACCCAAAAGAAGAGAAACATATCCACATTACCATCAAAACCAAAAATAACAACTAATAATTATCAGTCATTAATAACTCTTAATATCTTAATTTGCCTATAAAAAAATCACAGGCTAACAGACTGAGTACAAAAACAGGTCCCAGCTTTCTACTGCATACAAGAAAAATACCTCAACCTCTGAGATAGATATTACTTTAGAATAAAGGGATGGAAAATAATTTACCTGTTAAATGGACCTAAGAAACAAACTGGTGTATGTATTCTAATATCTAACAAAATAGACTTCAAACTAAAATTATTCAAAAGAGATAGAGAAGTACATTTCACATTCATCACAGGAAAAATCCATCAAGATGAATTCTAAATTCTGAAGATCTATGCTCCAAATACTAGAGGACCTACATTTGTAAAAGAAACATTACTAAGGCTTAGACAGCACATCATACCCCACACACTAATAGTGAGAGACTACACCACTGCATAGGTCTGCCAAACAGAAACTTAACAGAGAAATAAGAAAATTAATAGATATTATTACCCAATAGGATCTAATAGACATTGATTGACCATTTCACCCAAATACAAAAGAACATACCTTCTTCTCAGCAACTCATGGAACCTTCTCCAAAACTAACCACATTCTCTGTAACAAAGCAAATCTCAACAGATTTAAAAAAAAAAATTGGAGTAAACTCTTATCTGACCACCATTGCTTAAAGTTAGAAATCTACAACACAAATTGCAGAAAGCCTGCAAACTAATGTAAACTTAATTTGCTCATTTGAGTCATCACTGTGTCAAGAAAGAAATAAAGAAATTAAAGACTTCCTAGAATTTAATGAAAATATGCCACAACATACCCAAACTTATGGGACACCTCAAAATCAGTATTAAGAAGAAAGTTCATAGCACTAAGTGCCTACATAAAGAAAATGGACAAATATCACAATAGCAACGTAACAGCACACCTGAAAGCTCTAGAACAAAAAGAAGCAAACTTACCCAGGAAGAATAGATGCTAGGAAATAATCAAATTGAAAGCTGAAATTAATAAAATAGAAACAAAGAGAACAATAGAAAGAATCAAAGAAACAGTTTATTCTTTGAGAACTATCAGAAAGATAAACAAACGCTTATTTATACCAACCAAAAGGCACAGAAAGAACAACCTTACTAACAAAATCAGAAATAAAAAGGGGGATATCACAAAATACACTTAGGAAATTGAGAGAGTGATTAGGTCATACTTGGAAAATTTGTACTTTACCAAGTAGGAAAATCTAAAAAAAGAAGAAAAAAGATAAAAGACAATTTTTCTGGATAGGTAGCACACAACTAAAATTAAATCATGATCAGATAGACCTATAACCCACAAGAACATATAAGCAGACCTTAATAGTTTAAAAAAGACAATGACCAGACCAGATGATTTCAGTGTAGAATTTCTACCAGAGTTTTTACAAAGAGCTAAAACCAATCTTTCTCAAATGGCTCCACACCAAAGAAACAGAAGGAACATTGCAAACTGTATTTTATGAGGCTCCAGTTACCCTGATTTGTAAACCACAAAAAAAAATTACAAAAATGCAAGTAACAAAGAAAATTACAGAGCAATCTCCCTCATGAACATTGATGCAAAATACTCAGTATTTAATCAAATACTGGTGAACAAAATGCAAGAACACATCGGAAAAAAAAAAAATCCTCCACATGATCAAGTAGGCGTCTTGTCCAGAAGATAAGAAGAGAAGATAGGTAGAGAGGAAGACTCTAAGAGGAATACACATGTATTGTGCAAGGAAAGGAAAATGGTTAAGATCTCCTGGGTAAACTGGGAGGGGAGTATACAGTGAGAGGCTGGGGGTGGGAACTTGAAAGTGTGAAGGCCAAATTGGGGGAGAGATGGAGATGTGAGCAATGAAAGATATATCCTGACAGACTGCCTTATTATGGGTTTAGGGAGAAACCTGGTACTAGAGAAATCCACAGCTACCTACAATGAGGTCCCAGGTAAAACTCATAGCAAGGCTGGAGAGTGTGTCTGAACTAGCCTTCCCCAGAAGTCAGATTGATGACTACCCTAACTGTCATCACAGAACCTACATCTAATGACTGATGGAAGCAGATGCAGACACTCACAACCAATCACTTGGCTGATATCCTGGAGTTCAGTTGAAGAGCAGGAGAAACAGCTAGAGGAGCAAGGGGGTGAGTGAGTGGGTGAACAGAACAATGGAAAAACCACAGAGACAGCTGACCAGTACTAATGGGAGCTCATGGACTCTACACTGACAGCTTAAGAGCCTGAATGGGACTGAACTAGACTCTGAATGACGGTGACAGTAGAACTGATTAAGCTGTTAATGCTCTTCTTAGCTATGGGACAGGAGATTATCTCGGATACATGAACTAGCTTTTTAGAGTCCACTCCCTATGGTGAGATATGTTGCTCATCCTTAATATAGGGAAGAAGGAATGGATCCTGCCTGTCTGGACTACTCAAGGGAGGCCTTACTTCCTTTGAGCAGCGGATGGGAGGTAGGGATAGAGGGGAGGAGAAGAGGGGGGATCAGAAGAAAGGAAGCAAAAGGCAATAGTGGAGGGTAGGTAAAAGAAATTTTATTAATGATTTAAAAAAATTTTAAATAGAAATGATATTGGTATATTTGGACCTTAAACTATAATTTTTAGGCTGACTCCTACATGTGGAAAAAAATGATATGAAAATAAGCACAAGAATAACTCTTAAATTAAAAATTTTATTTTGGCCATAAAATTTATTCTAACATAGAAAAATGATAAGGAGTCTCCATTGTATGGTGGGCACCCCTCTCTACATTTTAAATGACTCTCTTTCCTCTCAAAGCCAATGACAAAAATCTGTATTTAAACTTTGATTAGTAAACATCCATCTTGCTCTAAAATCTAAAACTGTTCTTTTCCAAATTCTAACAAAATGTAAAATATTTCAGAATTAGTAGTTTTATAAATAAAAACAATATGCTATAATTACTTGCAAAAAATAGATGCTTTTCATTATTTTGACTTGTTATGATTTTTGTAAATTTAAATTTATAAAATATTTGAGTACATGTAAAATCCATATCTCTATTGGAAAGGCCTAATATTACTAACTTTAATTATAACACTTATAGAACTTAGTTAAAAAATAAACAAAATAATATTCTTACTTAATATTATACATTTAACTATATTACAGAATAATTGATGGAGAAGAATGTTTTATAAGTGGTGTTTAAGAAAATTTTCATTTTTTATTTAGCTATAATTTCATAGAATATATATATATACATATATATGTTGCTAGAGAAATTCCCAATGTAGCTATACAAAATATTATTTCTCTTATGCTAGTACCCAGAATAACTTTTTATGAATTGAAGATTTAAAGTAGGAAAATTGCTTAAAAACTAAAACAACTTTCTTATTAAAAGTCCATAAGTATTTCTGAAAACAAAAATTTTGACGAAAACTTTTCCATCTAGAGACAGTTGGCAGACCTATAAGAATTGCAATGCTCGTGGCATACTCTGAATTTAATAAAATAATCTGTAATCATCGTGAAAATGAGTAAGAAATTGGCTATCTAGTTGTCAAATTATCAAATCCAAATTGCATATATCAAGAATTGTGTGTCCAGAATTTAACATTAAGTATCATTCTATGATTTTAAAACTTTGTTTTTAGTCAAAGTTATGAACATGTTTACTTTTTGTTTTATTTATTTAGTCTCAGTTCATTTTCATTCCTAAATTTGGTAATAAATTCAAGTTTGAGCCATAGAACAAAGTTCATATTTCGTTGGACTCATGTTTCAACTAGCTTATCTTATAAATACAATTAAAAAGACTAACAAAATAGGCACTGTAACTTGTTGCCCAATAGGAACTGTCAGAGAATGAAGACATGTTATGAGTAGTCACTTAACACAAATGGATACTATTCCAGTTTCCGTGGTTTTATAATCATACATGTTTACATTTGGCCAATGACTATATCCCATATTGTATAAACTTCCCATGAATATAATTCAGTGCAGAATACTAGATGTCTATAAGTCATGCCAAGTTATACAGGAAAAAATTAGTGTGCATTTATAGGGTTGCATAAAATTCAATAACTCAAAAAGTTAGTAGAGAATCTCCAGCAAATTCTCTGTATGTCCACTGGAAGGAAGATGTTTTACATAGAAGTTGTAAATATATATTTCCATATATTATCTCTCTATATATGGTCAAGGACAGAGAGTATATGTTTCATCCGGATGCTGTGGAACTCTGTCTTTTGAGACTTTTTCATCAGAGCAGCTGTGATGGATTATCTCAAGAGATCCTCATGTTTACGCCTTTCAACAATCACTCAAAACAGATAAGGGAGAGCATTATAAGTTCCTCATATGAGGTTACAGGCAGTTCCTCCCTCACCTCTCTCCCAACTTTTGGTAATTCAGTTCAGGTACACATGGTCTCAGGAAATACAAGGTAGTGCATAAATAGAAAAAAACTAACAGAAGGGTGGCATCCATTTATGGGGCATTGAGAAAAGTGTTATTAAACCTGGGGTGATGCTTTTAAGTGATGTGGCAGTTTTTTGGTCACACACAATCTTGTAAATAAATCTAACCTATGATGCAATAAGTAAGGACTCTGATTCTCTAAACTTGCTCTTAGTTCAAATTGTGATTTTGGTGTATTCTTCAAATTTTCTCTGGAGGAGCATGCATTTCCTCACAAAAAAGTAAATGCAACACTGAGTGAGAGGTATGCAAGATTTCTTTATTATTATTACTATTTGTTATTGTTTTGTGAAAATGAATATCAAACTTTATATAAAAACCAAAACATTCAGAATACAGTACAGTAGTATTGAAAATAAAAAATAAAATCTAAATAAAATAAAAAATAAAATCTAAAGCTTTCAAGCCAGTTTAGGCTCAGCTACAGATAAAGAAAGCACAGTAGGTCACACAGATGTACTATGGCCACCAGAAATTTATGCTAAGCAATCCTTCTACAGTCAAACCAGAAGTTTTGTTTTTGTTTGTTTTGTTTTGTGTGTGTATGTGTGTGTATTTTATTTATTTTATATATATATACATTTATTATTTGATGATTTTACATCATGCACCCCATCAAACTCAGATATCAGACCTCTCAGATTCATACCCACTCTTATGATCTCCCCATTTACATAACCACCCATTCATACTGCTCATTTACTTACTGGAGCATAATTAAACTTCTTGTGGCCATCCCCCTAAAGAAAACAAGTCTTTCCTCACCCACACCCTTGCCAGAGGCCATCAATGTAGAAGTGAGGCATAAGTGTCATTTAGCTATGTTCTAGCCTTGAGTTCTTGTGTACAATGATCTCTCTCTCTCTCTCTCTCTCTCTCTCTCTATATATATATATATATATATATATATATGTGTGTGTGTGTGTGTGTGTGTGTGTGTGATGTCCACTAATGAGTGAGTATATCCCCTGATTCTCTTTCTGAGATTGTGATAACTCACTCAGGGGAATATTTTCCATATTGATCCATTTGTCTGCAAAATTTAGAATATCATTTTTTCTTACTGCTGAGTACTACTCCATTGTGTAGATGTACCACAGTTTGTTAATCCATTCCTCAGTTGAGGGACATCTAGATTGTTTCCAGGTTTTTGCTATTACAAATAGTGCTGCTATGAACATAGTTGAGCTAATGCTTTGGGGATGCGATTGTATATCTTTACGGTATATGCCTAAGAGTGGTATTATTGATTCCGTGAGGACACTGATTTCCAGTTTTATGAGAAACTGCCATGCTGCATTCCAAAGTGGCTGAATAAGTTTACACACCCACCAACAATGGAGGAGTGTTCCCCTTGCTCTGCATCCTCTCCAGCATAGGCTGTCCTTTGTATTTTTAATCTTAGCCATTCTGACAGGTATAAGGTGGTATCTCAAAGTTGTTTTGATTTGCACTTCTCTGATGGCTAAAGATGTTGAGCACATTTTCAAGTACCTTTCAGCCCTTTTGAATTCTGCTGAGAATTCCCTTTTTAGTTCTGAACCCCATTTTTTTAATTGGGTTATTAAGGGTTTTGGGCTCTAGTTTCTTGAGTTCTCTGTATATTTTAGGGATCAGTTCTCTGTCACTTGTAGGGTTGGTGAAAATCTTTTCCCATTCTATAGGCTGTCATTTTTTCTTATTCACTTCGTCCTTGGCCTTACAGAGGCTTCTCAGTTTCAGGAGGTCCCACTTATTGATTGTTGTTCTTAGTGTCTGCACTACTGGTGTTATATTTAAAAAGTGGTCATCGGTGACAATGCATTGGAGGGTATTTCCCAATTTCTTTTCTATCAAGTTTAGTGTGGATGGGTTTATGTTGAGGTCTTTGATTCACTTGGATATAAGTTTTGTGCAAGGTGATAGGTTTGGATCTATTTCCATTTTTCTATATACTAGCATCCAGTTATGCCACCACCATTTGTTGAAAATACTATCTTTCTTCCATTAAATATTTTTGGCCTCTTTATTAAAATCAGGTGTTCATAGGTCTGTGGGTAAATGTTAGGGTCTTTAATTCTATTCCATTGATCCACAAGTTTGTTTTTATGCCAGTAACCAAGCTGTTTTTATTACTGTAGCTCTATAGTATAATTTGAAGTCGGGGATGGTGATGCCTCTTGAGGTTCTTTTGTTGAGCAAAATTGTTTTTTCAAACCTGGCTTTCTTGTTATTTCAAATAAAATTGAGTAGTGTTCTTTTAAGGTGTGCAAAAAATTCTGTTTGGATTTTGATGGGAATTGCATTGAATGTGTAGATTGCTTTTGCTAAAATTGCTATTTTCACTATGTTGATCCTACCTATCCAGGAACAAGTGAGATCTTTTCATTTTCTTATATTCTCTTCAGTTTCTTTCTTCAGAGATTTAAAATTTTTGACAAACAGATCTGATACTTCTTTGGTTGTAGTTACACCAAGGTATTTAATGCTATTTTCAGCTATCATAAAAGGTGATATTTCCCTTATTTCCTTTTCAGCCCTTTTATCTTTAGTGTATGAGGGCTACTGATTTCTTTGAGTTAATCTTGTGTCTTGCTACATTGCTGGATTTTTATACAACATTCTTTAAGTTACACTAAAGTGTAAAAGTATTTTAAAATATAAATTATCATTATAATTAATTGTAATATTTTATATACTAGAAATATGAATATAATTTATTTTATGTGGACTTTGCATTGCTAGTAATTTTATTTGTTTAATGATGTTCTATCACTCAAAGATTTAAAAATAAGATTATAATAAATTTATTGTTCATTCTATTCCATTTTATGGTCTGTGACAAAATAAATTGTTTCTATATGATAATTATTTAATCAATACTTTACTTTTTACCTCCATCACCACCCAAAAGTAGAACAAGTTTATTGTTTGAAATAATTCTATATAAAATATGCTGTAGTATACTAAGGACACAAAAGAATTGAAGATATTATTGCACATATTTGTTATTATGTACACTTTTTGGCTTTAAAGAAAGATGGAAAGTGACCATGTTGAGTAGTCATTTGTTAGACAGGTTTTTACAAACTTGTATACAGTTGAAAGGAAAGAATAGTAAGACTCAAAATCAACTAATGTTTGTTCAGACTTCTGAACCATGAAGAGAAACCTTTCATGCCAAGTTCAAGTGTGTTGTATGACACAATCTAACATATATTTTGGCCTTCTCTAAACTGAAGATCTTACTGGCTTATAACTGACTTCTTCAAGTTCACCAGTTTCATAAAGAATATTATTTATCTGAAATCAGGGATGAGTAAGTTTAGTTCTCTCTATGAGCAAAAAGTGAAGGGCTTCTCATAACTTTTAAACTGGGATATTTTGAAAGTTCATAAATATATTAAGGTTTCCATGACATGGCTTGAGTTCTGCCTTAAACTCTTGTTTTTTGCTATGGTAGAATTTGAAAAGTTTGCCAGTTCAATGATTCTTACTGTGTAAACTCTCTCCTTTATCTTTTCAAACACTGTCTTAAAAATTAAATGTAAATAAATGGAGTACTACTTAGCAGTAAGAAAAAATGATACTCTAAAATTTACAAGCAAATGGATGGATATGGAGAATATCCTCCTGAGTGGGGCATCACAATCCCAGAAAGAGAAGCAGGGGATATACTTACTCATATATATATGAGAGATGTCATTATACCCAAGAACTCAAGACTAAAACATAGCTAAATGACACAATGCCTCACTTCTGCATTGATGGCTTCTGGCATATGGGTAGGTAAGGAAAGACTTGTCTTCTTTAAGGGTCCAGCCACAGGGAGTTTAATTATGCTCCAGTAAGTAAATGAGCAGCATTAATGGGAGGTTTGTAAATGGGGAGATCATAAGAGTGGGTATGATACTGAGAGGTCTGATATCTGAGTTTGATGGGGTACATTATGTAAAAATACCAAATAATAAATACATATATGAAATTTTTTTAAAAAAGGAGAAAGAAGTACTATGTTTGATAACAGGGTTTCACTGGCTTTGTAACTTTTAAAGAGTTGGTTTATTTTTGTAAGTTTTATGGAATAATATGATATGTATTTGACTTAGTTTTTTAAGTTATAGTAGAATTCTGTAGTAAATTCATATTCTCTTGTGTTTGTTTTTGTTATTGCTGTTTTTATTTTTGGTATGGAGTATTTTATTAGTATCTTAAGTATTTCAAAGTTACAGAGTATGCATTTGTTAAAATTCATAGAATTTAGGTTTAATTTTACTATCTAAAAACTCAGCAGCTTTTTTCAGAATCTTTAATTCATCGAAACAAATTTAAAATGTATGTCCTTATGATTTTTGGAAATTTCATTCATATCTGTTATAATGTTTTTATTTCAATTTCTAGTTTTATTGAAGTAGGTCTTACCTTTTTTTGTATAATTTGGTTAAGAATTTGCCATTTGTGTTTAATCCTTAAGAAATAAATAAATTAATTAATTAAAAAAGAAAATGACAAGGGCTACTTTCTCAAAACAATTCTTTGTCTGGTTATAAAAAGAGGTAATGAAAATGACTGTTTTCCAGAGAGAGAAAAAAATTGTGAACTTGTGTAGAACACAATATTCCTGGTGGTGCCATGTTTGAGAATCAGTCTTTCTGATGCCCACCTTAATCAATTAATTGCCCAATTTTTGTTACTGCCAATCCCAAAAGGATTCTTACCCTTAATCAAATTCCAACTCAAATTTCTATCCTTATAATCTTATCGAGTAACTCAAAATCTATTGAACTTTTAATAACATTCAAAATAAAAATGCAATTGAAAAACTGTATAAACTGTGCTATGAAGTTTTTAAAATCAACTGTATATTAAAAATGATTTTCAGTTCGCTCCTCATAAAACAGAATCAAGGTCATCAAGCTAGCTCATTGGACTGAGAAGCATGCTAGCAAACCTGAGAAATTGATCTCTAGTCTTCAAATAGTAAACAGAGACAACTTCTGACTACACTTGCATTGTGGCTCTCTTATTCATACACATATAAAATGCAATTATTAATTAAATAAAATTTAAAAATTAAAGAAGATAAACCATCACTACAGAGTCTTATCTCCCATCATAATTATCTTGAGGCACTGAAGGAGGTTTAGCTGGAAATTTTAAAATTTATTACTTCTAATAATTAGGAGAGACTCTTCCTTTGCCTCATCAAATGATAATGTTATCTCTTATGCTATTTGGAGGATGCTTATGTCAAACAAACTAATAGATAACAATGGTAAAGGGCAATGTTTTTACAAAACACTGCTGAGCAAAGTTCTTTTAATCACCTTCCCCTAGGTTACCTTTGCAATTCAATCTTAGTAAGCTGACTTTTTTCACTGAAAACATTCAGAAACCTACACTCATGATAGCTTTCACCAGTTACTCTTAAGTATCTGTTACGTTCATATTAGAACAATTCTTGTACTATACTAGAGAGTATTTTGAGATTACATATAAGAAGTCATTCATACACACAGAAATATTGTATCAATTCTGTTATAGATGGTGCTCTTATGTACAGAAATACCTGTCATATATATATATATAATTTATCGATATTTTATTGTTGAATATAAAGATTGAAACAATATGCTGTCTGTAAGATAAGTGGATGGCATGAAAATTAGGTGAATTAACTTCATTACAGAAACATTATTTTGCAGTCTATTTTATGAGTTTAAAAATGTGGCTTCTACTTATGCTTGTTAGTAAGAAAATAATCTGAGTTTTGATTAATTATGTAGTACCACTTTGAATTCAATTGACTTAATTTTTCATGGGGTCTTAACCTCTTTATATTAGCCAGTGTGCTGACATGGTTTTATACCTTCAATTAGTTTCGTTCAATTACATGAACCTGCTATTAGAAAAGGCTAACTGTCATTGCAAGCTGTAATTAAATCTTCTAAAACTAAAAGATAAGAAGTGCCTTGCATCTGATAGTGTCAATGAATTCTTCTGATATTTCCTAAGTGAAAATAAATAGACACAGGTATTTTTAAAGTGATCAGAAAGCTTACTCGGAACAGAAAATGAAGTTCAGTCCCAATGGTTTCTTTTTATTCCTAAACACTTAATCTGAATTTTAGACACTTTTGTTCAAATTATGGTAGAAAAGTTTGTACCCTTCAGTATACAGTGAAATTGCTCTAGACACATGAAATGATCAGATTATGTAAATGGTCTTTAATATAATGGGCCTGTCCTTCATGCTGTTTTGTTTATATTAACACAATTTTTCAACGTTTTTATGACACATGTGTTATATTTTGAAGCTTATTCTTTTATAGCATGTTATTTATGGAGAAATGATAATTGAGTCTGTACCTGCTGTTTCAGCTGAAAGGAATGCATTTATCCCAAATTGTTTTAATGCTAACACCACTTAGTCATTTAAAATTGTCTATGACTATAATCATTTAAAAATGTCTGTGACTTTATGTAAATGTGTAGATGTAAAAGTACTCACACACGTATATTTATATATGCAGTAGAGGGACACATACATATATAAATAAAAGATTAAATATTTAAGATTTGATGGTCTTCTTTCCTTCTATTAAATTTATTTTTATTTCATGTGCATTGGTGTTTTGGCATGGGTGTCTGACCCCTGGAACTGGAATTACAAAAAGTTGTGAGTTGCCATGTAGGTGCTGGGAATTGAACTCAAGTCCTCTGGAAGAGCAATCATTGCTCTTTACCTCTAAGTCCTGATTTCATGGTCTTTTTTTAGTTTCTTTATTTCTCTTTTTAATTTTTATAGATTAAAGTCTCTTTTTTACTCATGTATCCCCTTGTTCTAACTTCCTTCCCCTTCCAGACCCCTCCTGATCAGCCTTCAGCCTCCTTCTGTCTCATCCCCCCATCACCTCCTCAGAAAGAGCACCAGGTCCCAAGGGGGATTAGCTCAGCATCTACACCAGGCAAGTCCGATTTCTTCATCCTAATATCTATACTGGGCTAGGTGTTCCTTTGGAGGGAATGGGCTCCAAGATGCCAGTGCATGCACAGAAACTCAGTCTTAATCCTCCTCTTAAGGCTCCAAATACTGTCCAAGTCAGTGGACAATTGCCTATCTTTGGAGAGCTTAGTTCCTTTTCCAGATGGTTCCCAGATGGCTGTTCTTGATTCAGTGAACTCGCCAGAACTCCAGCCAGCCATCACTGTGAGAATTTTCCTCATAGTACCTATCCCTTTGCTCATATAGAGTTTCCTTCCCCTCTATCAGCTAGACCAGGGACTCAACCCAGTGCTCAGCTATGAATCCCTGCCTCTACCTCTATTCATTGATGGATGTAAATTCTGTGATGGCACTTGGGATGGCTATTCATTTGATTATGGGGGAAGTCCCGTGTAGTCAACACCTTCACTATTGTTTGGAGACCTAGCCAAGGACATCCTGTGAGTTCTTGGAAGTTTCTCTAGCACCCAGTGTTTTTCCAAGCACACCTTGGCTTCCTCTATTAAGATCTCCATGTCCTTTTTCCTCTCCCTCCTTGTTCCTCTCACTCAATCATCTTCTTCTCTTGTGATTTGTTCCCACCTCCTTTTGGTTGCAACCCCTTATTCTCCAAACTAGCTAAGGAGATCTTCTCTATTTTCTCTTCCTAGGGGACTCCCTGGATGTCTCTCTTAAGTTCCTTCAGATCCCAAGCTGTTTGTTCAGTGGTTGTGGTTTGCAGCTTGGCTCTTCTTGGCTTCTTGTTTAAAGTCCACTAATGAGTGAGTACATCCCTGCTTATCTTTCTGAGTTTGTGATACCTGGCTCAAGATATTCTCCAAATCCATCTATTTACTTGTGAATTTTAGAATATCCTTTTTAAAATAAAATATATTTGAAATTTTAAAAGTCTATTAATTGGTTTATATAAAAATTCAAATATTATTTGCAGGCAAATGAATGGATTTGGAGACTATCCTCTTGAGCAAGGTATCACAAACCCAGAAAGATAAGCAGAGGATGTACTCATTCCTTAGTGGACTCTAAACCAAAAAGCAAAAAGCAAAGCATGTCCAAGATGCAAACAACAAACACTAAACAGCTTGGGATCTGAAAGACCTTGGACTGGAACCTCCAGAGGAACACCTGACTCAGTCTTGATGTTGGGGTGAGGAAAGAAGATCTGCCAGGAGTGGATGCTGAACTAAGCCATATTGGGACCTTGGGACCTCCTGCCCTTGCTGGGGAGGAGATAAAGAGATGTGGAGAAGAGAGAGTGACTGGAAGGAGTGGGAGGGGAAAGGGAGCTTGAACAAGGATATACACGAATAAAAAGTACAACTTTATTCATATTAGAAAGTTCAAATTTTAGATTTTGTATTGTAAAACACATGGTTTCTTTGTTTTCTGTATCAAGATTTTTTTGTGTGTAGCCCTGGATGTCCTGGAACTTGCTTTGCAGACTAGACTGGCCTCAAACTCACAGCCTCCCAAAGTGATGGTAAAGGTGTGGACCATCATTGTCCTGCCAGTTTGCTTTTCTTTGTGAGTAAATGTGTCTTATAAAGCTGGAGATCTCACATAATTATAATGTTATTACTAATCAACTTTGGTATGACATATTTTCCAATATAATGATCAATGTTTTATAAATATGAGTCACAGTATATATGCAAAGAAGGACATCTATACCAGAGGAATAACTAACTAAAATAAAAACTAAGATTTTAAAATGTTACTCAAAAACAACTATTTTTTATTGCTACTATACCTACCTACTTGTTCTAGTCATTTTTTTGTTTTATTCTAATTGAGACAAACAGATACCTGACACACATATTGAATAGACACTTTCATGTTGTTGGTGAAGACCTGAAGACATGAATAGTATTTTAAAACTAACAAAATTCAAGAGTAGAAGTGCTTGGTTTATGATGGCTTAAGTTCTAAAAGTATGGGAAGACTTACAGATTATAAATTTATGAACAGGAACTAAATTGAAAAAAAAAATACAACACACAAACACATACATACACACACAGAGAGATACACACACATCCACAGAAGTTCTTGAATATAAATGTTAATCAGAATCACTAAGTGAGTATAGGTAGATAATATCAGAGAGAAAGGAACATTTTATTGTTTTCTGTGGCAATATAGCATTTCAAAAAATATCCTAGGGTGCTGGTGAAAGAGCTCAGTCAGTAATACACTCAGTTGCAGATATAGGAGGATTTGAGTTCAGAGCCCTACCACATGAGAAGCAGGTCTTGGCATATCACACCTGCAATCCTGGTTTCTGCCCCCCAAAACACTTTAAGACCTCTTTTTCTTTTCAGCAAAAGTACTATTTCACTTCAGAAAAGCATGTCCTCTTTTATATAAAATTTAAATTTCACTGTTGTAAAAGGCATACTTGTTTAAATATGGCTTGGAAGTCATTTTTTTTTTCTATTTTACTAAAATGTCCAAAGCTCAGACTATCACTTACGAGAGCTACAAATTAATGTTAAAATATGTTCATTTACTTCTAATTACTGTGATCACCATGATTTCCACATGGTTAATTTTAAAAGTAAAAATGCAAACTCACTCTAGCTATTTTAATCAGTATGTGTCTGGAAGGCACAGTATGCTGCCTAAATGTATCAGTTCATGCTCTCCAGTTTTCCTTGAAAACAGGATCCACATTTTACTCAGGAATCAGTAAATGTTGCTGCAATCCACTGTATTGAGAAATCTTCTAATTTAGGAATAGTTTTCTACCTTTGTATGTATAAGTTAGACTGATTCAAATACTAATTCAGGAATTTTTTCTCATGGAATTAACAGATTTTGTGATAAGAATGCTGAAAATACCTTAGCCCTCATTCTATATTTGTTCTCTTGTATTCTAGCAAACATAGGAAAAAAACAAACAACTATTTACATATCACCACCTTATCCCTAAAGAGACTAGGTGAAATTTGAGGTTATTATGATGGGAAGATTTTACAATGTGTGTACAGCTTAGAAAATTATGAAGTTTTGTATTCTTTAAATTTCAAAATTACTGTACTTTAGGGTGAATGACGAGTGTGTGTGTGTGTGTGTATGTGTGTGTGTGTTGTGTTATGTCTGTTTCTTTGTGTGAAGTGTGTGTGTGTATGTGTGTGTGCATGATTGTGTGTGTTTACCTGTGTCTGCATGTTTGTAGATGCACATGTCTCAGGAGTGCTACAGTGCAAAAGAAAAAGTTAGAGAACAACCTGCAAGAATGGATTTACTCCTTCATTGTGTGGGTCCTGAGGATAAAACCAAGGCCATCAAGATTTGCAGCAAGTACGTCTCTGTGCATAACTGTCTTGCTGGTTCTTCTCTTGCATTTTGAGGGCCCAAGAACTTTTGGGAGGATATGGACAGATTATTGATGAAATTTAATTTATATTTTCAACTGGATCATTTTGGCTGCTTTGTTAAAGATGTGTTAAGAACAGGTGAGAACAAGGAGGAAGAGCCATCATTTATCAGGGGAATAAAATAGAGCAGGCATAGGGATGTACTAAATTCTAGATATATTTTTCAGTCAGTCCCAATGAGATTGGTGAAAACACTATATGTGAGCTGTGAGAATAAAATCATGAACAGCTCTGAATTCTTCTGGGAGTACAACACAAAACTAGAGTCAGAATTGGTTGACATAGAAGTAATATAAAAGTGATGGTAGAATGGTCACTACCAGATCAGGTAATCCATATGAAATTTTATGTTGTCATTAGCAGAGGAAATATCTAACATGGGAAAGTATAAACAAAAATTCAAAATAAAAAGGAAAATCAATGTTGTATATAAGGATAATTAAAGTTATTATGTAAAAAATATAACTAGTCAAGTGTCTATAAGTCAGGAAAAACATCAGATCCTACAGATAAATCTTATCCTTTAAAAATCAGAATGGGTGATGGAGAGTAATAACAAAAGACTAAGATAGAATGGCTTCATTAGGCATAGTGATGCATGTTTAATCCTAGCAGTCAGGAGCCTAAGACAGTAGGATTTCTATGAGTACAAGGCTAGCCAGGTCTATATAGAATAATGCTATCTTGAAAAAGAGAAAGTGGAATACACTTCATGGCGAGAGAACACATAAATAGTGGAATATTCGATGCTGATAAAGAAATTTTTCTACATGAGGAAGGAGGAAGTCATCAGTTTAAAAATTATTGTCACCCATCATGGAGGTGGGTGACAGTTTTTTAGTCCCATGGCAATTGCTGATAGAATGACTCTTCTGATATCATGTGGGAGTGGCATCCAGAGTAGCTAGAATCTGTTGACACCCAAAAAGACTTATACCCACTCTGAGAACTGAAGGGAAGGAGAGGTGGGGGTCAGGAGAAGGAGAGGAAGGAGAAATTGGGATTGGTATATAAAATAAAAAAAATACATAAATAAGAAAGAAACACTTGGAGGGACATTAGAGACATGTATTTATTCAAATATATAAACAAAGTTGTTACAAAAATAATTAGGTTGACAATAGAAAAGGTATATTTGGGAAAGGCTTTACTCTTTTTTGAAATAAAGAGAATGTAACAATTTATTTACTGTTGGAGAAGACCATGCAGATATAGCATATGATGCTGCAGGAGACATTGATGGTTAATTACAGACAGATGGTTCATCAAAATAAAAGGACAGAGGGGTTCATATCAGCATGGCAAATGATAAATAAGTTGAAGAAAACGGTAACTTTTTAGTTTGACTTTCTCACTGAACAAGAAAAAATGATAACTAATGAGAAAGATAATAAGAGAGACATGTTCTAATAGAGTACATAGTGCAGTATAGAATTGTTTGTTGATAATACTAGAACATTAAATGCATAGGTGGCACAGCTTCAATTTTGAGCCTTCAGTGAGATATGTATTTTGTTTAAAAAGTTTTTACTATTACTTTAAGATTTTTAGCTACTAGGTATAAAGAAATTGTGGTTTGAAGCAGGTACACTATAAACAGGTTGTCAATTCTGTGAGTCTGTCTTCAATTGGTTTACATAAAGTAGATTTAGTACTTACAAATAAGCAAGGAAAAAGCAACCTCTTGAACACAGATAGAGGTATATGGAAAACTCCCTTCTCTCTGTGAGTGGCAGTTTTCAGGTTTTCATGCTTACCCAGCATCGCAGCTGAGGGATGCATAAGACAGCCCACCTTGCCTTTTATATTCAAGGACTTATGTTTCAATAAATTTCAGGGTGGAAGGGAAACTTTAAAGAAGGTGAAGAATTGTTAATCAAGGATACTGTGTATTCAAGGGTGTGGAGGGCATGTAAGTATCAAGTCAAGAGGTGTATGGTGATAGTTGTTGAAGGGGGATTGAGATTGTGTAGAAAGTGGTGATGAGAGGCTAGAAAATATTTCTGCCTGAGTTGTGGTGGCACAGTAAACATGGTCAGCCTTGTTGAAGATATGGGGAGAACATGAAACAAGAAGCTTGACACAAATGAGGGGAGGTGAGAATGACAATTTCTAGGTTTGACATGACAGTGAGTGAACAAGTTTCAAAATCACAGCAAGTGTTGAGCTGCAGAGCATCTGCTCTAGGAACTGATTTTATAGAAATCAAGATCTAGAGGCATACTGACCTGGACAATTACATCCGGCTTAAAGAGTTGCCATCAAGTTCTGAAAATAAATTCTCTATCTTACGGCGGAGTTTTTACTGTTGTGTACACCTTTATCTGTAATTCATACTATTGTTTTTTATTTTTTGTTATTTCCTTCTTAGATTTATCTATTATAATTTTTCAGTTAATATCTCATTTTGTTACCATCTTTGTATTTTGTGATCTACTACTATTTTGTTCTCTTTAAATTTTCTACATACTGCTTGCTGAGTTTTGAAGTTTCTTAAGAATAGCCATTTTACCTAAGTGAGATTCAGGGTCAAATTTCCAGATTGTAGGCTGTTTTTGAATGACACAGTTAACTCTTCCATTCTCAGGCCCCCAAGGTCATATCTTCCACCTGCTGCAGGTGGCAAGGAGATGGATGCATATTTCCTTCAACTTTGCTCCCACATGACATACATAGGTGATATGGGATGTCTTTTTGTATGCTATGAATGTTGCCTCCATTGGTTAATAAAAAAACTGTCCTGAACTATAAGTTAGGTTATTACTAGACAGAAAGTCCAAGCAGAGGGAGAGAAAAAATAAAAGGCAGAGTTAGGACAGACCCTGCCTGTTGCCTGGAGAAGCAAGATGTGAAAGAACCAGTAATCTACCAGGCACATGGCACATGGTAATACATAGGTTAATAGAAATGCATTAAGTTATAAGAGCTAGTTGGTAATAGGCCTAAGCCATAGGTCAGTTTGTGATTAATATAAGTGCTTATGAGTAATTATTTTAGAAATGGCTGCAGGACAGAAAACTTCTGGCTACCCAAAGAAGGGGTGAAGGCACCTCTCCTGCTCCGCCACACATAGGACCAACCATCTCTGTAGTATCACAAATGCAACTCTGAGCCAATTATCCAGGGAAGGCTGAAATATCAGGGAGAGGAAGCACCACAGTCAATTCTTACCCAGCTGTCTTGCAACTTCCTCAGGCTCACTCCTGGTGGCCAGTTGCTTCTAGCAGTGGCTTCTCTCTCTCTGGGTTTCTACAAGCCCTTATATACCCTATCCCATTCAGGATTAAAGGAGTGTAACCTTAAACTCACAGAAACAGAAGAAGTTCTGTCTCTGGATTATGGGATAAAGGGTGTAGGTCACCACTTTCGGCTCTCCCTGTGCTGGTATTAAAGGTGTGTGTGTGTGTGTGTGTGTGTGTGTGTGTGTGTGTGAGAGAGAGAGAGAGAGAGAGAGAGAGAGAGAGAGAGAGAGAGATTGAATCAGCTGTTTATCTTTGAATTCAAGGATTTCCTGAGGTGTCTGCCTAGGATTTGACTGGGTGCTATCTCCCCAATATTCAGGTTTTATTAAATATGTAATATATATCCACATATCTCACTTGTGCCCTGGCCAACAAGATCAGTTCTAGTGTGCTTCCAGATGAGGTGCACAGGTGCTCTTTTGAGTGTTCCTGCTGGTGCCAATTGTATTCTAAAGACTTTGACCAGCTCTCCTACTTGTCACATGCTCTAAGGAGGGGAGGAGAAGTGAGTGATCTCTTTCTCATACACTCAATCACATGGCAGATAAAGGAAAGATCTCTCATGCACATTGAGGGACAAAATCATCTGCTCGCAATCAACAGGATCAGCTCTACTGTTCTGCCTGACTGAGGTGCAGGGCCTGGACTTTTGAATGTTGCTGAAGGTGAGAGGAAGGAGTACTTCTTTCTAGTGCTGCCCTGCACCATGCCTAAACAAACCAGTAGAGGTGGAATTGATGGTGTGAGTGCAGGTGAGCCAGACCCAAGGGCATAAAAGCAGGAGATCTGGCCCAGCTTCTTGCTGTCTGTTACATTGGGTGAGATCACGAAGACAGTACTGGAGAGGTCATCCTGGTGGTGACGTGGGAAAGCTGGCAGGCTGAACAACTCAGCTATCATGTACGTCCAAAACCAGAGCTATGAGTTAGCCACACCCAACATCACTTCTGTGAACTGCTGTAACATGTGAAAGGGCCTGCCCTTCAATTCCAAAGCTGTAGGATCTTCATGACACAAGGCAACAATAGGATATTTGAGAAAACTCCCAATGAGGGAGACCCCAGTATCCATGGTGTAACAGAAGCCGGAAGCCACAAACCAGACCATTAACTTATTTAAATGAGCACTGCTAAGTAAAGATCTATGAGCTAAAGCGTAACCTGTACGATTCAACTGACCACACCACAGCTTTAATGCTAAGATTTTGTTTTGTGTTTTCTTGTTAGTTTTTGTTGTCATTGTTGCGTTTTGTTTTTATTTTTAAATTTGGTTCCGTTTTGGGGCAGAGGTTTCAAAGCAGAAGTAAAAGGGCAGGGAGATGTGTGAGATCTGGATGCTTCATGTGAAGTCCACAAAGAATCAATAAAAAGATTTTTTAAAAGAATATCTCTTTTAAATAAGTTTACAAAATTGCTCTTATATCATTTTAAATATTTTTTCTATAGATACATTTATGGTTGTGAGGTATTGTTTAATACAAAGCTTGTATGTATTCTTTTTCAATATCTATTTATTTATTATGTATACAGTATACAGAAGAGTATACCAGATGTCATTATAGATGGTTGTGAGCCACCATATGGTTGCTGGGAGTTGAACTCAGGACCTCTGGAATAGTAGTCAGTGCTCTTAACCTCTGAACTATCTCTCTAGCCCTGACAAAGCTTGTATGCATTCTTAAACACAACTGTAGAGGCAAATGTATGTACTTAAAAATTAGTATTTAAATGATTACTGGAAAAACTTCAAAAGTTATTTTATTTATTTAATTTTAGTTAATGTTCAACACTTACAGTGGTATAGCTATTGTGTTTTTTATATAAAAAAAGGTTTATTTTAATTTGGAATATTATCTTTTAGGTTGCTTACTGATTTTCTTGATTTTCATGTCTGGCAAATAAACATTTTGCAATGTAAATCATACGTACCTTTCCTGTTCCTCTTTTATATCTGAGTTCTAATTATGATAAGTAGATATGCAGGTCTTTAAATCTAGACAGCAATGATTTTAAAACCATTGATTGTTTATGTTCAGTCCCTTAAAACTTACATTAAAAGGTAACTTTCCTACCACCAGGATTGTATAAATGAATAATAACCTCTATTTTTGTGATGAACATGTATGGACTTTACTACACTGGAAATTTACAATCACTCAAGTATCATCTTAATCCTACAGTTGTATTTTAGTAACAAATCTCAATGGAGAAATAAGTTGAAAAATGGTAATTAATTTGAAGAGGAAGAAATTATCTAAAATCTCTAATTGTAGAAGCCAGCATTTATATGAATATGCTGCTTTGCACACATTTTTTCCTTTCTGCATATAATTTATAGTCTAGTGGCATGCAATTACTATTTTCAGAAAATAATAATAGTAAAATCTGAATATCACAATATGGACAGTTTAAAGAACTGGGATATAAAGAGTTAATACAATATCAAATATACAGAAATTACTGAATACTTTTCTACAGCATCTAAAAGAGTTCAAAGTCTATGTCTGCAGTTAACTTCCTGGACTTTTCTTTGTTTTCAAAAATCTAACTCCTAATATGTTCAAATGAATTTGTTTATAAATACAATAAGATGTGCCTAGATTATTTCATACTTGGTTTTGTTCAAATTATTTTTATCTGTCTTCCAGATTGTCTGCTAACTCATTATTAAGTTAGTCTCTGTTTATGGGCAAATTTCTATTAAATTACATAAAAGGAATACTGTATGAAACAGAGCTGAAATAATCTCATTTTACAAAGAGACTGCATTTATTCAGGGCTGACTAGACTTTTCAAACTCTGAGTTCTATCAACTGCCTTGTCTGCAAGCTGAGGAAATTATATTACAAAGAAACCAGTCACAATTAGATTTGTACAAGTATTAGACTTTGAACACTGCTTCAAAATGGCAGGCCAGTCAGCCCACCTCAAAGTAAAGAGGGATTTTATATGAATTTTACATTGTCTCATATTCTTCAAGTTATTTTGTTGCAATTCAAATGTATAGAATGAATTGTGCTTGGGCTTAAATTGATATTACATTGGAAAGATGAAGCCACTAGGTTTGAGTCTCATGTTATGAAAATAATGTTGGTAATGAAAAACCAAAGTTGTAAACTCATATGCTGGAAAATCCTCAACCTCAGTTATTTTATTTATTTATTTATATGATGCCTACTCATATCTCAACTACTTAGTCAATAGTTAGTTTTCCACAAACTAAAATGTGATTTTTATATTCTATTAAAGTACAAAGCTTTTAACTTCTCAAAGCTGCTTCATATTTTAAAATATTTAAAATTATATGCATACATATACATGTATATGATGTATATATTATATATATTTATGTTAGCACATATACATGCTAAATTATGTGTGGTTACCTCTAGAGTTAAGAGAGAGAAATGAATCCTCTAGATTTGAATTATAGAGACAATTGTGAATCTGTCCAATGTAGGGGCTGGAAACTAAACTCAGGTCTTCTAAAAGAGTATAAAGTATTCTCTCCAGCCTGAAGCTTCTGCAGATTTGGGTTATATTAAGTTTTCTGATTGGCAATCTGCATTTGACTCTTCACACCAGTCATATACCACATCCCTTTATAAGAGAGTTGACAATCACTTTCATACTCATATTTTTTTCATGTTATTCTACCTTGATATTTCTTTTCAAGGAGCTCATTCAATATTCTCTCCTTTACTTCTATACTGAGAGTCAATGAAGGTTTTTGTTTTGGCTTTGCTTTTTTTGTTAATTTTTATTTTATTGGCATCTCTGGCCTCAATGGATAAATCTGTTCTTACTTCTTCTATACCCCTGTAAAATGCGTCTACACACTCACAGGTAATAACTGCCTTTTTTTTTAAAAGGTTTTAAGGAGATTCTACAGATTTCTTGAATCTCTGCACAAAACTAGTATACATTAAATTACTGAAAGAATAAGAAAACATCATTTTCATACTTATCAGTACATAGTATAAAATTACCCAGAAACTGTTTAAAATATATCTGCTGCACACTATATATTAGAAAAAGCTATAAATCTCTCTAAATGGTATGTGTATTTTATCAAATGCATTAGAAACACACAATGTTTCTTAGTCTCCATGAAATAAATCTGTTTTAAAAAGTAAGAACATTCTTATGCTTGAAGAAATCTGTCATAATCATAGGCATAACACATTACGAAGAGAGTAATTTAGGAAAAGACATTTTTATAAGCATCAAAAATTAAAAGGAATTCAGAGAAACCAAAAATAAATGGAGTAATTCTATATAAAAGAACCAGCAAACTATGCCACAGTGAGTCTCTAATACTAATTTATTTTTATCTAAGATTCTTTTTAAAAGAACAAAGCAAAATTTATTATTTGAGAAATAATGACATAAACAGTAATTTTATTCTAACTGGGGGTACTGTTTTCGGATTGTTCCTGATTAACTATGGTTGGGACCATTTGCAGACACCACAACAATCAATTTATTTGACAATAGCTATGAGTTCTTGAAAGCATTTGATGATTCATTCTGATATATTTTAAATTTTAGGAGGATTTAATGGTATTGCAGAGAACTGAAATGTCTTATTTCTTTCTGTAACATTTATATGCCATGTCCTAAAAACACATAAAACAACTTACTAAGAAAAACTGTCAGTGATTTATTAGATCCAGTGACCACCATCTTTTCCCAATATTACTTCAATGGTTTTGCTTCATAAAAAAAAAATAGAACCTGAGTTTTGTAATTCTTTCCACTTTACTGTGCCGTAGGAAATCAATATTTGATGACTTTTGAGAAAGAGCAATTATTGACTCCTTATTGTTCAAACAGTTTGGTCAAATCTCCTTTTCCCATGTCTTTGACTTCTTTTGTCTTTTCTTGACTCTTCCCTTTTTTCTTCCCCCTTTCCCTTCCACTACCTTCCCCTTTATACTCATTTCATATATTTTTATACTCATTTCATTTATTTTTAGTTTTTTATTTCTTTTATTTCTTCCTTTCATGTCATCAGAGACATGTTAAACATACAGTTTAGAATGCATTTCTGTATATAAAAACAAATGGAAGACAAAGTCCTGGACTTGTAAGACATGTTGTCAATAAGGACAAGACAGGAATACAAAATATTAATTGTATCTTTAGATGTGAAACATTGTTTGTTATATAAATAGACAGATCAAATTAGACTAGGTAGACTGTATGTTCTTACTAAGAAAGAAAAATTGTAAAGGCTTCTGAGTTATTAGCTGGGAGGATGATCATGGTTTATGAAAACAGAGCTATTGAACAGAAATGAAGTGAGAGAAAATATTTTTTTTGCTTTTTATTGTATGTGTATACATCTGTAAATATGTTTTAAAGTAAGTCATAAATATATAGAGGCAGAGACACCATATCACCTGTGCATTATTAACAAGTAATTATGAAAGGTTCAAAAAATTAAGAAGAACACAATCACTTTGGGGTATTAAAAATTTCTATTTAATTGCATATACATATTTTAGATTGAATCTCCATCTCTTAGAATTTTAATGATATTTAATTTTATCTTTATCACAGTGTCTCTACTGGAGAACACAAACATGTCTTTCACTTGTGGAGCAGATGTTATAACACTGAATTTGAGCCATAAGAAATATTCACAGATCTTTAGTTTCTTGATTGTTCATATCTTGCTACCTGAACCTTCAAGCATTTAAGTCAACATAAACTGTATGACCGCAAAGCATGGTAAAGTAGAAATCCTATGTGCTATTCCTGTGATATAAATGAATCCAGCCTGATCAATTCCATTAAGCTCTATTCTAAGTGAAAAAAAATTATTTCACAGAATCATGGAAGAAAACCAATTTTTAATAAGTTAGAAATTTCTCACCATGGTCAAGTCAGAACATATCAAAGTTCAGAATGAAAGCATCGTTGTCTTGAAATTATGTTGTGATACAAAGCCAACTTCATGAACCACAAAGGTGTATATATAATATAGAGTTTTATAATATTTTTATAATTTACACATAAATAAATATATACATACCTTAAGTTGTTTATGTGAGGTATTTAGTCAGCAGAACAAAAAAATAACTAAAAGAGAAAATTAGTGTGAACAGAGGAGACACTGTTGGGTGAACAAGACCATGTGACACTTATGGACACTGGGCTCAGGTTCTATAAGTTCGAAGACTGGCCAGAGAAACTTCAGACTATAACAAGCAGTACCAATGACAAAAATATGTCTTTCTTTTAAAAGTTATTTGCATCAGGCATTCTTTAATGATAAAAACAAAGGCAACTCATGTAATCAATTGCATTACATTTTAGGTTCTAAAGACATTTCTTTTATTCACCAAATGTTTTAGGTTTGGTGCTATGTATTTTGCCTTCATGCTTTGCAATTTTGACAATAAAAGCCATTTTTTTATTTCTTCTAATATCTCTCTTACAGTTTAGATAGTTTCCTCACACATTGCTGACTCTTGATTTATTATTTGCTTTTAAGGTTGGTTCCTTAAAATAGAAGTAGATTTTCTCATGTTGCACAAATTCTCATAAGACAAACACTGATGAAGGTGTGTCTCCCTTTTCTTCTTTCCTTCTGCTCCCTTCCCTTCCCCTTTCTCTTGCCTTTTACCTTCCTTTCCCCCCCTTGTCTTTCCCCTTCCAACCCTTTCCACTCCGCTTTCCCCCCTTTCCCTCTCCGTTCTTCCCCTTCTCTCCTCTTTCCTCTCCTTTCCCCGTCTCTCTCTTTTCTTTCTCTTCCTTCATCTCTCTTCCATATGGCTTTAAAAACAATTCTCATTTTTAGTTCTAATGTTAAACATCCAAAAAATTTGCTGCAAGATCTGTTCCTGGTGTACATACATGTTACTTTGTATTTGCTTTTCTTTTCTGGGTATTAGTGCAGAAAGAAATGCTGCATGGTGCACTGAGGCACAAATGCTAGTCTATGTGGACTAATGTTATTGGTGCAAAGGCCTCACTTTGCCTGAATCTACTTCGGTAGAATGCCTGAAGCTCTGTAAATAAAGATCTTCATAGTAAGGGTGAAGATTTCAATATATAAATGTTGACAGAATACTTTTCTTTTTTATTTAAGAAATATTTTTATTTATTTTACATACCAACCACAGATCTCCCTCTCATCCTTCGGCTCCTCCAGCTTTCCCCCTAACTCACTCTATCACCTCCCCCAAAAGAGTAAGGCCTCCCCACGGGGAGTCAGCAAAGCCTGGTAAACTGATAAGATATTTCAACTAAAATAGATCAGACAATAATGATGTCATTGGGTATTCCCAAGAGCAATTTGTTTTAATTTCTTCAAAAAATCATTTTTCACTGTGAACATATCTATAGTAAATAGCATCCTGCATACCATTTAGGGAATACAGAAAAGCCCATCTTGAAGCTGACAGTGAATGTAAACCCTACATATACTATGTACAGAATCTTAAAAAATGTTAATATCCCATTAGAGAGAAAAAGCTTCTATAAATAACAATAAAGATCTCTTCAGACTTTTCCCTGTTGCTTGGTAAATTAAAACTCAAATAAGATACTAGACTCCAAGTCAGATAAGAAATAGAATATTAAATAACTATCATGAGTGTATATCTTCTTAATGAAATTGTATAAAATATGTGATGCTGATTGGATTAAAAAAATGTGCTAAAATATAAGCCAATCATTAAGATTCTAAAAATCGCTTTCCCTACAGTACTATTTGATATATACATTTTAACATTTTGAGTGTTGTAAAATATGTTAATGGTTAAAATATCTCAGCATACAGAGAGAATAGATTCTCATTTTTCACAAGAAAATGCTGGTTATGACTATAAGAGGTGGATGATCAAAGCAGAAAAGATGTGAGGAACATTTCAGAAGATTGTAGAGTATTTGGGGAATGGCATGTAAAAGCTTCAAAGATAAGGTGAACATTTGCTATGGCATTACTACTGTCTACAGCTGTCACCCAACATGACCATGGAGTGTTTGTCTCTCCCTGTATGGAAGACCTGGTGGTATTCCTAGTTGTTCAGTTGGAGGGTCTATGATGGCTTTACTTTGCATGACAAAACAGTAAAAACACCAACTAGAAGAAAAGTCTCACATAGAGAAGATTATAGGAATTTGTGTAGAATTAAAAGTCTTTCTCCAGGAAAAAACCTGAAAGCCAAACAAGAATCTGTCTCTCCTGAGACTTTGCCTGTATACAGAATGGTCCCTATGTCCCTCTCCTCAACACCTTCATAGCCTGCTGTCTCTTTCTCCTCCTTTCCACTATCTCCTCACATTTCAATTCTTGTTTTTACCTCTATTTTGCGCCCCAAATATTCTGTATTATTTTTGCATTTCTGTATATCAATATATTTGTTATTTTTAAAAGTAAATTTTCTATAAATTTCTAGTATTTTACTTTGTGTTGATCATCAGGTGTTTTATTTAGTAAATGTGAAATGTATCTGGGGATGAATGCATAATAGAAGTGTCAAATGAAGCATTTGCATTTTATAAAGTAAATATGAGAAAAGCAGATCTCTTGACTTTCTCCTGTAAAGGATAACAAAGCACCTATCAAAAGAAAGTTAACATCCTTACCACTGTAACAGCTGAGTCTCTGGCAGAGCTTCTCCTTCTGTTAAGCATATGACATCCAAGACAACATCCAACTCCCACTATAGTATCATCTGAAAAGCTTTAAAAAGTTTTAGAAAATACTTGTTTTCAAAATATTTACCTATTTTACATAATTTATTGGGAATCTACTAGTTTTTTTATTAAAATAAGAGACTAAGTTTTAAAAAAATGAAGGCATGAGAAAAAGACACAGAATGAAGAACAATTGCATGCCTGGGATGATGGAGGCAAGGCAAAGGTAATATTTCAAAAAGAATTTGTCACAAGAGTACAGTGACTCTGGCCCATAGGAAATAAAATCAGCAATTGGCTCATAGATGTTTTCAACCAATATTTAACAACAAAATTTGATAAATTTTTCACTTGGGCTAATCATTGTTTTTATGAAGACATATCTTTGAATTATAGCAACATCAGTGATTATACATTTGGAAAGCAATATAGTCCTTGATTTATTAGATTATTCAAGGCTGTTTAATGTGGATATATGTTAAATATTTAATAAATCCTGGATATCAGGGAGACCACACAGTCAAATCCTATGCAGACAGCTCAGAAAATCCTTGATCCTTGAATACAAGGAGAAATAGCTGAGTCAATGAAGCATACCTTGAATACAAAGAGAAACAGCTGAGTCAATCACACACACCTGTAATCTCAGCACAGGGAAAGCCAGGAATGGTGACCAACAACCTTTATCCTACAAACCCAGAGACAGAACTTCTCTTTCTATGAGTTCAAGGCTACATACCTTTAATCCTAATCTGGATGGGATAGAGTATATAAGGCCTCATAGAAACCAGGAAAAAATAGAAGTGACTGACAGAAGAGACCATGAGTGAGGCTGAGAAAGTTGCAAGACAGTTTGGTGAGAATTGACTGTGGTGCTTTCTCTCTCTTATATTTCAGCCTTCCCCCAATATTTGGCTCAGAGTCTTCTTTTCTTACAACCCAAAATTGTGCTACTACAATTGAACACATGATCTATACCCAAGGAAAAAATAAAGTTAGACAACAAATTATCTCATCAATTTCTCCATTAAGAATTTTATATTCTACTGCACAAGTTGAATATAAATTATAGAAAGATGGAATGTTAAAAAATGAACAAAAAGTGTTTTTAATCATAAGGAGAATGACAATGGGCAAGTAAAAAATTTCAAACAAGAAAGCAATAAATTGTAGTGGGATTATGTTCTGTTACATGGTAAATAATAGTACTGCCTACTGGTTTAATAAAAATGTTGATTGTCAGAACTCAGACAGGAAGTGTGGATGGGGCTACCAGACTAAAAAACTCAGGGAACAGGAAGAACAGAAGAAAGACAACAGCAGAGAGACACCAAAGACACCATCAGAGACATCAGCAGCAGAGGAATGAAGACAACCATGCTGAGATCTGCGAAAAGGTTCCAAGTCACATCTCTAAACAGATTAATGGAATTAGACTGAGTTAAGATGGAAGAGCTAGCTAGCAATATGTCTGAGCCATAAGTCAATCAGCATAAAATTAATACAAGTTTCTGTGTGTTTCTTTGGGACTTTGGGACTGCTGGTCGTGGGGCTAGTCCAGGCCAGAAACTTATTATTACAAGTGATGCCCAGAATGGGACATATATACTCACATAAAGCCAGAGAAAGCTTAAAATTTGTTCTAAAGCACAGATTTGGAGGCAAAAGCAGCTTCTCAGTTGTATCTCTCACATGAGCCATGGTGCAGATACAGCCTGGAGTGGCTTGTGGGTTTGAATTATAAAATGTTGGGCTTTCATGGGTACAGCATGAGCTGCAACAATGCCAGTTCCTGAAGTCTCACAGAAGTCTCAACATAAGCAACAAGCTAAATATGATGAATTTAAGCTTTGTGTTTATAAAAACAAAAAAGGAACAGAGTCAAAGATTGATTACTAGTAGTAGCATTTTGGGGGGGAAAACCCTGTTTACTGGAGGCAAAAAGAGGCATGACTTTTTAAAGAGAGGATTCCTGATTCAGTGTTAGTAGCCAAACATTTGGGAGGATTTTAAAAGACTTTACTGCCAAATACTTAAATAAAGTTAATGAGCAGCAGATGGTAGTGCTTTACTTGGTGATTATATGAACCGTAAAATTCCCCAGAGTGGTAATTGTGGGTCCTACCAATACCTCAGCTAAAAAAACCTAAACTCTATGAAACTAGACTAGGAACTTGGTGGCGCCAGCTAGCCACCCTAGTGAAGTCTTTAATTCATAGCCACACCTTGGCAGATTAAAAGTGTGGTCAGAAACAGAAAAAGGTAAGAGATAATATAGTAGAGACATATTAAAAAAAAAAAAAAACCTCTCAATTGTTTAGAGCATGTTTAAAAATATATACAGGCTTGAGAGAGAAAAGACATTTTTTTTTTTTATTTCTAGAGAAAATGAGGGGCTGTGGATTGATTCCTGGTTAAATAAAGTTTAATACAGGAACACTCCCTGAAATGTCTTCAATGAAAACAGATGGCCCAGATGACTGAGCATTTCAGAGCACCTCTGTTGCAGTTTCCACTGAGTTCTGTATCCAAAACAGATTCAAAGAGACTGGCTGAGATGACCCAGCCTTACAGATTACTCCACTAAAAACTCATCCATAATCCTAAATTTTGGGTTCTCGTAGGATTGTCAGCACCCCCATCTGCAGAAAGTAGCCTAGAGAACTGCGATCACATTCCCCAAAAAAATGGATTATGCATGTTTGCCTTTGTTTACAGTGTTGGTTATAAGTGTTGTAGATAATAGTAGGGAAAAAAACTATACAAAGAAAATTAGATTTGAGGTTCTTGTTTTAAAAGGAATAAAAAAGGGTGACACTGTGTGACGGCGTTCTGGTACATTGTAAATATCTGTCCCTCCTACTGGTGTAATAAAAAGCTGATTGGCCAGAAGGCAGACAAGAAATGTGAGTAGGGCCACCAGAATAAGAAAACTTTGGGAACAGTAAGAGCAGAGCAGAGATGCCAGATAAAAACCAGAGACACCAGGCAAGACTCCTGCAGATTCAGGGGAAAGAAGACAACCATGCTGCTCTGAGAAAAGGCACCAAGCTACATGGTAAACAGATTAATAAAAATAGATTGAGATAAGATGAAAGAACTAGGTAGCAATATGTCTGAGCCATAGGTCAATCAGCATGAAATTAATATAAGCCTTTGTGTGATTAGTGGAGCAAAGGGACAGTGGGACTACAAGTGAGGTTTAAACCTCAAGGCCAGGCCTGAAAGCCTTGGCCAGAAACTATTACAACAAATACCATTTCTTTAAATGAAAACTATGAGTTAATTATGTTCGAAAATCACAAAAGGAAAAATGAGTTTGAATATACTAAAATTATTAAGTGATACTTAATATTACTATACGTAATACTTAATGGTAATATACTT
The DNA here is from genome assembly GCA_004025045.1 of Sigmodon hispidus. NCBI lineage: Eukaryota > Metazoa > Chordata > Mammalia > Rodentia > Cricetidae > Sigmodon > Sigmodon hispidus. The sequence continues at coordinate 52,895 of PVIH01001486.1, read as the reverse complement.
AATATTTTATATTTAATACAGAAATTAAAAGTATAGGGGATTTTAATAAATAAAAATTCAATAAGTGATACAAAATAATAAATACTTACAATGTAAAGGAAAAAGAGAATAAACAGTTTATGATTTCATCCTATAAGGTTTTTAGTGCAATTTAAACTTTTCACATGTATGCTTCTTATAAAACAAAATTAAAATTGAATTTAAAATTGATATGATTAAATTATAATCTGTCCACATGAAGTTGTTTCTATTTTTAAATATTGCTCCATTTCTCTTAAGTGTGTACAATTAAGAAATTATCCTGTACCCAATACTCAGAGAACAGCAAGGAAAAGTAGAGGGAAATATTATAAGAGCCAGATGCCTTAAAAATGTACTGTGAGAGTATGCCTTCTAGAGATGATAGAAAAGCTACACCTGTGAAACAGCAACAATATGGCTGCCTAAACAAGATCTGAACAAGGACAATAAAAGTGGACATGCCTTTATGTTTGGGAAAAAAAAATCCCACAGGACCCTAACTGAAGAGTTTCAGGCAACTAATTAGTAATTGTTCAGAAAAAGAGAATTAATCTTCTGTAGGGATAAGCCCTTAACTGATTGTTGAACATCGGTAATCAGCTTTATAAATATGCACATACAAACAACACTAAACCAAATCAGGTTACATATGATGATAACTGAAGAAAAAAAGGTTATAAATTGCAGAGGAGGTTGGAGGGAAGGTTTGGAGGCATTGAAAGGAGGAGAGGGACAGATAAAATACTATAAATATATTTTAACTAAAAACAGATTTTCTAAAGAAACTTACTGCACATGGAGGTTAGAATATTGAGCATTACAGTTACAGATGAATATGAGCCACCATGCAGGTGCTGGGAATCTAGCCTGTCCTCGAAAAAATAAGTCTTAATTCCTGTAACTTCTCACTACCCATTCTTTTCCTTTTGACTTAAAGTTTTTTTTTGTTTTTTTTTTGTTTGTTTGTTTGTTTTTTTTTTTTTTTTAATATGATCTCAGGGTTCACTGTGTAATTCATCAACTTGAAGTTCAGTATTTATGGAGTTGACTTGGGCTCCTGTCTCTTTTACTCTGTTGTTTTTCATGCTACCCATCTGGCCTTATAGGTTTTCACTTGTTTTGTTTTAAAGCAGTGAGGATGCGCACGTTATACCTTTAGCCAGCCACTTCCCTTCTCTTGTGTTTTAGTTTCTTCCTTGGACCTTAACTCATCGGTTTTGCATTTATCTGAGGTTTTAGGCTATTTCATGATTCTGAGAGGTCTCACTAATTAAAGCTTTGTCCATAGCTACTGCTAAGAATTACTCAACCTGTCTAATATTAATTATCACTTAAGATAGTGTTTTTCAGTTCTGTTTCTTTTGCAGAATGGGAACCTTACCACCAATTTTTATATTCTAGGGAAAGCAGGATGATTTATATTGCCTCTTTCACTTTATTGGATGGATCCCAAGTGTGTTTCATAATTGTAAAAGTAAAGAAGTTTAAATAAACTTTCAAAGCTATATTAGTCTTTTGTGGAATGTGACTATGACAAACATTGGGTTTGTTTGTTTGCTTTAATTTTGTTTCCAATATTTGATGAACCTAAAATGCAGTATAGTAGTAGAACATTTGACAATTTTTCTTTCCTGTGGAAAGACACTTTTGAGAAAAATTACTTAGTTCAGTTAGCCTTACAACATCTAGAATAACCATGGATCCATTACACTGATGTGGTGGAGATTTTTTTACACATATAGTGAAAGAGTTGAAAATTACATGTGCCACTGGAGCTAGACAGCCCAAGGTTTCTCTTGAGAATGGGTAGGAAACTGACTGAGTATTGCTGAGTGAAATTTAGAACTTGCCATGTGTTTTATTCAGTGAAATGTTTAAAAAGAAAATAATACAGGGGACTTAATGATATTCTGATTTCTTGTGAGTTGCATTGGCACAACAGTTGATGTGTTAAACATGAGTTCAGATAATGTGATTTAAAATTCTCCATTTTGACACAGTAATATAATATACAGGATCAAGTTTCTATAGTCCTTATTGGACTCCATTTTGTCTTGACTTATAAACAGAAGGAATCACAATAACATATTAGCTGTCTAGTATACATACTCTATGCACATAATGCAGAAATATATTGGCTATGAAAGAGAGATGCTGATGTGGCTATCAACTCAACTTTGAAGGCTTGTATTTCTTTGTATCAGAATATAAATTTTAGAATTAAATAACTGATTAGAAAAAAACATTATACTTGTTCCAGTGGTATAAGATTATACATTTTACACACACTACACGCAGAGTTGCCACATTGGGTTATGAATTTATATATTTCTTGCATACAACAGTATCAATGTGAATTAGCTAATATTATTTTCTTCAAGCACATGTTAACTAACTGCTTCAGAAAGCTCTTTGCACCTTTGTGTGATAAAGGTATTTTCACTTCTCCTAATTGAAATAGATGGAGTCTAGTAGTTGGTATTTTAATAATATTATGGGAATACTTCTATTATTTTCATGTTTTAAAGACTTATTTCTATTGTTTTAATAATAGATATGAATCTATATACATACCCATAGACATAAAAAGTGTTGGATCCTCTTGTGACTAGGCAGAGGTGAGCTGCCCATGGTGGTTGATGGCAAGCACGCTTGAATGTTCTATGAAGATATTACATACTGTTAATCATGGAACCACCTCTTCAGCCACCTGTTCTCATGTTTTAAAAGTATTTGAAACCTTTGAAAAACTCCATGAAGTACCTAAATACATATAATTCTGCAGGCCAAATTCTGAAAGGTTCTATATGCTTAAGATTTTTGCAATTTTATATGGGATTATTATGCATCGTGAAAATCTTGTTTTCAAACAAGTCTATAGTTTGTAAAACAGAATTTAAGTACAATATTAATAGAGAAGCAGTACTGTCTTAGTTAGCTGATATAGTAGAAAAGAGGACAGAGCCTTTCATATGACAAAAAAGTTGAGTTTGGACATAATCATTTTCAAATAAAAATTGCTGGTGTCGGTAACATTTGCAAGTCATCATTCCAGTCTTCAAATGAAAACATCTCTGGAGAAGCCCATATTCTGGTGTTTTGTTGCAGACCTGCATCTTATTTTGCAATTGCAAAGGGCTGTTATGCTATGGGATAATTCTTTGGTACACTGTGAGGATTTGTCATTCAGATTCCTTTACTAAAACACTGATTAAGGTTGGTAGCCAGACAGAGTGTATAGGTTGGACAACCAAACTATTAACACTGGGCAGAAGTAGGGTGGAGTCAGGGAAGTTACACACCAGAAGCAGAAGGAGCAGGAGATGAATGTTCAGTGCTAAAAGAATATTGTCACATGTCAGCGAGTAAATAAGGAGTATGGGTGAATTTAAAGTATAAGAGCAAGTAATTACTAAGCCTGAGTTATTGGCTGAGCACTTATAATTCATATGTAGATTTTGAGTGGCTATTTGAGGCTAGGAGTCAGGACAGGAAAACTCCATCTACACTATTGTCTTTTCGTAGATATATGCTTCTTATCTTCATGGTAAAGGGTCATGTAACCATACTCAGAAAAGTACATAAGTCTGTGAAAGATTTGACTAATTTTATCCTTCACTTTGGTTTATCTAAGGAGATACTTTGTTCAAAATTATCTCATATGGGAAATATGAATGTGAACCTGTGAGCTAGAAATATGTATAGAAAAAATGTCTTGTTTATGTAGGTCTTAAATATATTTTAGGTATATTTGATATTTAACTATTAAATTTTGCTACAGAAATATATTATAATCGATAATGATATGTGTACAGACAGTAATAATGTCATTTACAACTGAATATTTGGAAACCCATTGAGTAGAATGAAAAATACAAGTAAGTAATGCCATGAAGCTAAGTGTAAGGTCATCAAAATTAACATGATGGAAAGAGAGAAAGCCAGGTGTACAAGAAGAAAGATGGTCTTTTGTGAAGGATATGGAGAAACCAGAGTATATACATCTGTGGGATAATATAAATAAGGTAGTCATAGTATATATGTAAAGACTTTATATATTAATATATGTGATAAAATATAAAATTGTCTGAGTCAAAAGGGGAGATAATCCAAGAATTCATAGATGGAAGGAAAATAGAGATGTATACCATATATGTACAGTATAGTATTACTAAGCCTTGTTAAAGAAAGGCTTATAAGCCTTGGATCTCAAGGATCTAATTTAGGAACAAGGACTAATTTTTAAAAGATATTCATTTATCTATGAGTGAGTGTTACAGGAGGAACAAGTGTTAATGCCTTTGGAGACAAGAAGATATCTTTAGACCTCTCTGGAGCTGATGTTACAGGTAATTGTGAACCTCCTGAAACATACTGGGAACTGAACCTAGAACCTCTGGAAGAGCTGCATGTGCTGTTAACTCCAGAACCATTGCTCTTTCCCCCAAATAGTATTTTATGAGTCATTAAGTTGGGCCATGACATAAATGTACTTGCCAAGTAAACCTTACAATCCAAGTTCAATCTTAGGATTCCGCAGTCCAAAAAAAAAAAAAAATATTCCTATGACCTCACATGTATCTATGCTGTAGAACTCATGTGCCTGATTTGCTATGCACTCATGTACACACACAGACACAGACACAGACACACACACACACACACACACCACAAATAATAATAAATAAAAACTTTTTAGAAGGCAAATTATTTTATTCCACATAAAGTCTTCTAGAGTAGTCAAATTCATAAAAAATATATGAAGATTAATAAGGGCTTTTTTGATGGTGTACAGCAATGTTTGTCAACCTGTAGGCCATTACCCTTTGGGAGTTGAATGATGCTGTCATAGTGTTCACCTAAGATCATCAGAAAACACAAATATTTATATTACTGTTTATAAAAATAGCAAATTACAGTTATGAGGTGATGAAAACACCAACAAAAACTTATGGTTAGAGGTAACCACAGCATGCAGTCACAGCATTGGGAAGGTTAAGAAACACTGGTATAGAGTGTCCAAGATTGAAAAGAGTTGAAAGTATACTGCAAAACAATCTAAACAGGCTAATTTATGTACCCAAAGGATGCTAAAAATCTAAATATTATATATATTTTAACACAGTTGTCAGCTTCTATGACAAAAGGGGCAGCATTTGAGAACATGTACATGAGTGAGAAGAAAAGACAGAGCTTACAGGGTCTCAGTTAAGGACACTCATACCAGATCTTGAAGGGAATGATAAAGAATTTTGATGTCACTAAAATAAAATAAAATAAAATAAAAATGCAATGGAGAGCTGTGGGTCAGCTAAACTTTGGGGAAGATTCTAGTATTTTCTTTAATGGATTCTGAAGATATGCACATTTGTTTTGTACTGCACAGTAGGTTCTCCCCAAAATGTTTATCCTGATGCTAAGTATCATGAACACTACTGCAAGAAGTGTGAGTTCAATACAAAGAGGTAGGGACTCTCTATTTGCAGCATTTGTGGGGTTAATTACTATGTTGTTATGTAAAAGTAGAATACAAATGTTCCTAAGGCTGACATCTCTTCCACAATAGCAAGCTTTACAAAATTAGAGAATGGTGGTATAAGGTGGAATATAAGAGAGGTAGGAAGAAACATAAATATATAGAATTAGTGAAAGAACAGGAGGACAGACTATGAGCTGTTGCCTAGCAACAATGAAGGAGGAAGAATCCCCCAAACAGTTAATGAAAACAAAAATAATTAAGTTATTGATTAAATACCAGGCTTATATTCTTGAGTACTTCCTAAAGATCAGCTCTCCTCAGTCATTTTAGAATCACAGACTTGATTCACCCATGTATACTCATGATATGTGTTCAGTAAATATATGATTCATTGATAATTTAATACTCATGCAGAATCTTTGTAAATTGTCCCTTTCCTACTTGATCTTCACAATGGGAAGACATTACTTAAGAAAATATTCCTGGAGGAAGAGCTGTATCTTATTATTGCAGTAGCACGTCTGACTCCATGGTATTGCACAATCACGCAGGCTTTTGATTCATAAACAAACAACTAGTTCAGACTAACATCTAACTTCTGCCATTTTCCCCATGCTGGCTGTAAAAATATGCTTGACTTCATCTAATCATTAGTTAAATGAGCAAGAAACAAGCAAAGTACATCTGCATTTTGTTAGTTTTTTCAGATATATCCAGCTTTGATCTTGTAAGATAAGGTCTCTCAAAAGAAAATACTACAGTTTACCCGTGCACACAGGAGCACTAACATAGGGGGACATACACACACACACACAGAGAAAAACTGCAATTAAATTTCAAACAGGGATTATTTTATGCTTATTAATTATTTAATGATTAAAAATTAGAATATATTGAATTAATTAATGAAAGTACTATTACAAATATATTCCTAAAGCTAAATTTACCTACTTTGATCATTTGACAAGGCAAATGTACTCAAGAGTTTACATGAGAATTTGTTACCGACTTACCTGGTTGTTTGTCGACTTTAGCTGCCCCGTCTCTGACAAAGGGCAATGTAGTTCAGCATTCACAATCCCTATGTTAATTCTAGACAGCTCTCTGCGTGAATTATAAAAAATAATGTTTGTTTCATAATATTTAAATGAAGTTATATATGTAAATCATTATTCTTGTACATATTTTGACAAATAGTTGATTTCAATCGGGTATTTCTCACCTCAGGAGCGATGGCTCTCCCTATTCAATAGTATTTAAGAAACTTTTAAAATGTGTTGCAGATTTAGTGGTAGTCATGAAACTGAAAGACGGCACAATTTTCCAAACAGTAGGATTTGGTAGGATATTTTAGGGCTTGTTTTTATATATCAACTTCCAGACTGCAATATTGGACTAGAATTAGAAGGCTTTTAGGACTCGGGTAAAGACTACATAATGCTGCCATAGAGTTTCATTTAAAAGACGTGTATGACCTACAATCTGGAGGCCACAGAAAAGGGACAGAGAAATAACTGTAGTCCTAGACCTATTCTGAAATCAGGTTTCTCTGGGTTGCTTGGCCTGAGCACTTTGCCACTCTTCCCTCTAGTGGCTGCCGACGCAATTGCAGGTTTGATGTGGCTACAACAGCCGGGATCCCATAGGATGGGTACATGAAAACGTTCTGTTTTTGAGAAATATTATCTTAGTACTATATCAGAAAGATACTATGAAAGATTGTTTCATGTCTAAAATCATTATAGAATTTTGGAATAAGGTAGGAATTATTTTAATTCTTGTACACATTTCACTAAAGGAGTGAAAGGCTTAAGAACAGGATATTTATATCTAACCTCACCAAATATTATTTGTCATTATTTTGACTGCAGAGTCTGTCATGTTTTTAAATGACAAAATCTAAAGTGAGGACAGAATAAAAATATTATATGTCTAACAGAATAAGTGAATAGGAGGGCTTGCAGGGAAGGAAGAGTAGAAGGAAAGATGTAATTATATTATAATCTAAAAAATCAAAGTATTTTTAAATATATTTATTATATTTTTAACACACGCATAAGCTAGGAATGCTGACACAACTTTCTAACTCAATGGAAATTCAAGCTTTATAAGCTGTGTTTGGCTATGTTATTTGAAATATATAAAAATTAAAGCTCTCAGGCAATTGATTTCGACACTATCAGGAAATCTTTAACTGTAAAATTAAAAGCCACATGCCATAATCAAACCTAAGTATATTGGTATAATCATATTAAAAAATAAATAGATCATATCTGTTCTTTATTCCACAGAGACTAGCCCATCAGTAGTAATTCTCTAATCATACCATGAAAGTTAAAAAAAAATTATAACAACCTGAGAGATTCTGTATTCTAACACATTTACACTAAATGAAAAAATATGGAAAGGTTAGTATACTTCAGAATTCTAATAAATACAGAATTACTATTTTAGTACATATTTTCCTGTAACATATAATATCTTGATACATCTACACACACAGGCATCAATGTGTAGTTCAAAGTTTTTATCTGTAGGAATTTTTACCAAATATATAATAAGTATGTTCCAAGATTTGAAACATTCCTTCAGATTATGGTTTAAAACAACTGTGTAACCTTTATTGCAAATAGACCTGTACTTTAAGCAATTTTTTCCTGCTGGGTATTTTAGCTTGCTATATGCCGCAAAAATATTACAATAAATTTCTTTGCAAACATCTTATACTAAGTAAAGGAAGTCACAGTCCCTTTAAATAGTATAATTAACCTCATAAAAATATAATGTTTTGTTCTGAAAAAGACACTGGTAATAGAATAAAGAAAGCAAATTAATGATGAAGTAGGTGCTTATAAATGACTTATTATTGTAACTCAGGTATGCAAGGCAAGATAATATTATAAAACTAGAAAATTAAAAAATTAGAAATGAACAAACAAAAATCACAAAACATTCATCTCGCATCATTAGCAGTAAACAAGGGAGAATTCAAAACTTTACGATGACCCACCAGGGCACACCTGCTAGAAAGGAAGAGCAATGTAGTGAGGATGATGGGGAAAAGAGATGAAAGGGGAGCGTAAGAAGGATATATATAGAGAGAAATGCAGAAGAATAAAGGACACCAACCAGATGCACACAAGATTTGTAGCAATGTAAAGTACTAATAAAGATGTGAAAATGCCCATGTCATTTACTAATTTTAGAAATACAAACTAATATAGTTTTCTTGAAAAATGAATTCACAGTTCAATAATTTCTTAAAAAATAATCCTGAATTTAATAAATAACACCAATCTTACACTAGAATTTCTAGTTTATGATTAATAAATTATATTCATATAAAATACTCAATACAAGAGATAAATTAGATTCAGAGAAAATCAAGAACTATAATATTGGTAACAATGCCCTTAATATTTGGCAAAAATTTGAAAATCTTATATTCGTGTCAATGAGTAAAGATACTAACAACTTGTCATGTATTCAAACAATTTAACCTTGAAAATTGAGCACACTTCTGATAAACATAAAAGAAATTATGCCAGCTAGAAATCAGTACACAGGGGTAACCTGCTTGATACACCAGTAACATAGCATGAACATATAGGCAACACTATAGTTATGAAGAATGCATTACTAGTTGACAAAGATAACTGTAGAGAAGAGAGTAGACATGGTAAGAGATGAAATAAAAATTTGGTCAGTGGAGATTTCTGTATCCCTATTACAGTGACAGTTACATTAATTAATGTGTATGTTAACTTTCTTAGAACTTTGACACTGAAGGAAAGTTAATTATCTTCAGTGATATCTTAAGGACAAGCTTAAAAAATTGGAACATAAAAGTTCTGCTTTAAAACAGAAACTTCAGAAGATGTGGTGACAGAAAGATTTGGCACATATATATATATATATATATATATATATATATATATATATATATAGAGAGAGAGAGAGAGAGAGATTTGACATAGATACATTTCCAAACTTCTGTGTAGTTGGAAAATTTCACATACTTTTAGCAAATTCCAAGGACATTCATGGCCTGATCACATATTTAGGTGTACTTCTTTAGATGAATAGAAAACACAGCCAGACAGTAGACAACTGAGCTCTGAAGCATATGTGATACAATCACACAGGATTGACCCAAAGGATGTTTAAACACATGTTACTGAGAAAAAAAAAAAAAAAAAAAAAAAAACTTCAGTCTGACATTTGGACAAAGGCTGGAGCATGGGGAATTTTGCTGGCCAGATAATAGGAAGATGGCTACATAGACAGAGCAAATAGAATTCTTAGAGAAGTTAGAATCCTGTGTAAGATGCTGTCATGCTGGACGCATGCCAGCTTTTGGACACTTGTCCAAAATACAGAATTATCTTTTTAATTACACACTAGTATGATTTCATTAGTTTATCTTTTGTAGGGGACAACATTATTGGAGGAAACTGTAGATGAGTGTAGGGGTACCCTGACGTTCCTGCATCTTCCTCTGAATTATGTTCTATACATAAACATTAAAACTGATAATATTTTCTAAAGCAAATGATTTAATGCCATTTAAACCAACAAACAAAACATACAGAGGGCTACCATTTTAAAAATGGAGAATCTGAGAGGAATTGGGAAGGATAAAACATCTTTAAAATATATTGCAATATATATAAACTATTCACATAGGAAATAGTGACAGACTCACTATACATATATTACTGTGTTTATGGATTGCAAAGTCAATTAATCGCAAGATATGAAACTTTTAAGTAAAATATTCATAGGAAATTAACTCTATCCAAAGTACATGAAATTGCCATTGCCTCTGCTTTTTATCAATTATAAATTCTTTTTTATCTCACGTCAATTTCAGTAACCTATATTTTTTGTCAAAATGTACATGTAGTTTTCCAATACAGAGACTGAGACTTTAATAAGCTTGCCCAATTGCAACATTCTTCTTACTATTTTTTCATTCTGTGACATTTCATAGAGAATCTTTCCATCCTACCATGACTCAATGGGACTGATTTACTCAGCATTGCTTTTGCCTCCAATGGTCAGGAACTTCTCATTTGTTTTCAACCATTCAGCAAATGAAGATGTACAATTAGACTGCGCCTTTTAAAACATAGCTTCCCACATGTTATTCATCATTTATGCCTCTCTCCTCCATTTAGCTTTGAATAACAGCAGCACATTGAGCTGTGAAAGACAGCAGAGCTAGCTGTGAAATAATACTGCAAAGCAAACACATTGCTCTGAAAAGACCTTCACAGGCCCCAACACAGATCTAGCTTCATAGATTTGGCCCTGTGCTAATGACCCATGCATTTTCAGGGCGGAAGCCATGAACCCAATGAGTAAAATGGCTGGCCCACCTGACACCTTTGCCCCTCAGCATGTTAACATCAGTTAGTGATAAGCCATGAAACATCAGATCTCACTAAATGATGACTCTAAATGCTAACTCTAAAACATATTATCAATTTTTAGTTTAATTTATTAGGTCTTTGCAAATGTCATATATAATTTATTTTGACCATATTCATCCCTCATTCTCCTCCAACTCCTTAAAAGTAGCTTTAACCTCAGCACATCCTCACCCAACTTCACTTCATCTCCTGTTTCATAACATGATGAATCCAGTTATTAGGATCTCCATGGAAGTGTAGAGCCTCTTTAAGGGTCACCAGGAAGTATCTAGGATTTTCAGGAAATTACCCCAAAGAAAACAGACTCTTCCTCACTCCAGCAGCCATCAATTGCAAGTAGCTCTTCAACTAATGGTGGAGTTTTGTGAAGACCTCCATATTTGTCAAATTTTCACATCATATAATGGTAAAATGGTTTGAAATTTTTACTTGTTTTATTAATGTATAACATGCTTCACAGTCAAAACAGATCTGAACATTTTCTTGATAATCATTTGAAAATTCTGAGTCACCTCCAAACATCTGCAAATTTTGCTTATGTTTTCTTTAAAAGTATTATATTTTGAGATTTATTTTCAGTATTTACAAGTGTATGTGTGTGTGGGGGGGTGTAAGGGTGTGGTTGTGGGCACGTGCTTGTGTGTACATGAGTGAAGGTGCCCACTGAAACTCAAGGCATCAGATGCCCCCTGGAGTTGGAGTTACAGGAGGTTGTAAGCTATACAACATGTTTGCTGGGAAGAATTCTGATCCTCTGTAATAGTAGTGCATGTTCTTTGCTGCTGAGTCATCTATCCAAACCTGGATTCTCATACTACTCTGAATTGTATTTCTTTCTTTTTTTTTTCCTTCTTTATTTTGTATTTATCAAAAAAACAGTAAAAAGAATTTAAAAATGCCGAAGAGTTAACAATAACTATACAGAGGATACTAATCATAAGCATGGCTTATCAAGGGTGGAATGAATTGTATTTCTTATTTATTGATGTTTTCAATTAGAGACAGGAGTTTTATTTTGAACTCAAACCGGGCCTGGGTTTTGTGATTCTTGTGATGCAGGCTCTTGAGATCTAGATACCTATGTCTACATTCCCTTATATTGCTCATTTGTGTTAATACAACTTCCCACACCCCACCCCACCTGTGTATGTGTGAGTGTGCGTGTATAGACACTAAGATTGCTATCCAAAAATAGAACTAATAGAATTTTTTTCTTAAAGCCCAGAAAGTTGACTGTTCTTCAAACTGTAAAGTGAATTAAAGTGCCTATACCTGAATCTGAAGAGAAAGACAGATCAGCAGTTGAAAGTATTCTTACTCTTCCAAAGGACCTGGGTTCATTTCCTGGCTTCAACATCATCTGGTGGCTCACAATTGCCTGTGACTGCAGTTCCAGGAGATACTATACTCTCTTGTGTCCTTTGTGAGTACAGAGTGCACAAATAGGCCTGCAGGCAAACACTTATGTACATCAAACTAAATATGTCTTTATAAAAATAACATGTAAAAATTTCAGTACATAAAATAAAAAGCATGTTCCCAATGTTGTGACAACTTTTACTAGTAGACATGCCACAATTCATTGTTGTCAGTTTGATTTTGTGCTCTGTTTTGGTTTTTAAGGATCATTATAATAAGTGAAGGACCCTTTCAGTGCCTATAGTAACAAATAAAAAGTGAAAATTGTTTTCAAAGAAGGATTTTCAAGAAAGCACTACATTGAAAAAGGAAAGTTCTGTAAGTTTGAGTAAAAGTTTCACCTACCTCTCTATTGCAAATTTATCATTTATTTTCTAAGAATGGTTGTAACAATACTTAATTGACTGTAAACAAAGACAAGTTTTACCCAAAAGAGTCTTTTGTTCTCACAAGTTGCAAATGAACATCAAATGAGAGAAATAAAAATATTATATTTTGTCTATACACATATTTGCTTTGAAATCAGAACCAAAAAGAAAATAAAATGTGTAATTTTCAATTGTTTTCCATTATTAATTAGGTATAAAACTCTTAAAATGATTTGAGAGGATAAATTATTATTGACCTGAAATGAGAGAAATAAAAGAATAAACAAAACTTTTCACTGTTGCATTGTATTGTTGAGTATAACCACTGCAATTACACGCACCACACAAAGACAGCCCTCTGCCAAGATGCTTCCCACTGCAAACACACATCACAAAATGCAGAAGGCCTGACCTCAGCAGAGGAGCTTCTCAACCAGTGGCTTTTCAGTCCTTTTCAGGGTTCCACTTCAGATATTCGATGGAGAATACTGTCCGGACTTTGTGGCACTCTGTGCTTTCTCTAACACCAGCACAGGCAAAATACCAAATCTAACCCAAAGAGAAATATTGAGTGCAGGTATACCCATAGTTATATAAATTATTAGGTGAAGGCAAGACTTGCAACATGATAGAAATTAAATTTACTTTTCTGAAGACTGCATTTCTACCATTGATGCTGTGAAGGCTGATTTCATTTTTATGTAAGGAATGCATAAGATGGTTGCTGTGTCACACATTAGATGTTTCTTCATAATACACAAGACTCTATGATAAAATGGAAGATATTGATTACGTTTAATGCAATTATCATCAGCAACTTGAAATGTTGTTACCATTGAATTCTGCAGATTCAAAAGTTCCATAAAGAAAATCACTAAACCTAAATTTTTAGTTAATATACAAATAGAGAAAGGAAAATGTTAATAAATTATATAAATGTTCAAATGGATAAGCTCATTAAAAACCCATTACTTCAATTGCAATATCAGTAAAAGCTTAATAGGTTGTGATTGTGGGCTAATTTTTCAGCTGAGACTTCTTGTTCTTCTACAGTGTAAACAGAAGAAAAGGCATTTTGACATGGAAATTGTAGTACAATCAGACTTTGTTCCACATATAATAAAAGAGCTAAACCTGAATATGTTCTTTTTAAAATTAAAAAGGAATATTTAACTTCTTTACATTGTTACATAAATGTGGAATTCACCATGCATAGTGTGTGATATAAATATGTATATATATACATATGCATAGTTGTGCTTTTTGATTATTATCTTTTTTAGAGTAAATTATAATTTCTTTTCTTATATTCTACCATCTACCATCGTCACTGCTACATGTCCTGGGAAAGATGATGCAATGTTAACTGGATACCCATCCTCCATTACATATTTCTTTGAACAACAATGAAAGGAATAAGTTCTCATTGCTCAGAAATGTATGACATTTGCTGTTAGTTTTAAATAACTTAGATGTGAACCCAATTATGAAATCTGATTCATCATCTTCTTCCAGCACTCTATAACCTTATTTTGATTAGTTCCCAACCACAGTGTAGTAACTTAAAAATATTGTTTTATATCATACAAGTATGACATCACTACCCCTTCTCAATTTTTTTAGTTTTATTTTTTAATAATTTCTTTTATTTGTGAAGATTATAATTGCATAATTTCCTCCTATCTTTTCTCCATAAAATCACTCCTTTATGTATAAAATTAAGATTATTTTGTTTTCATTTACATAATTAAAACATATTTTATACACATATACACATATAATAATTTAAATATGTACATAATATTTAAAATTATAGAATAAAGGAAATAATTTATAACTTAAATGGAGAATAATTCCAGTTATATTCATTTCTACAAAGCATTAATAGTTCATCAAGAAAAACTAAAAGCACATTCAAAAACCAAAAGTAATTTAAAATGCTCTTCTGAAAGAAATTATTAAAAGGAAGTGAGCCCTTAAGTCATATACACCAAGCCACTAGAACTTATCTCAATAAGCTGCATCTACACATTTATACATATATATGTAAAAGTGATATCAGAGTCAAAGAGTCCATCACTCTGAGGAGAGTTGACCTGAGGGTAGATGGAGGGACAGGACTTGGGAGGAAATGGAGGAAGGAAACAGAAAGAAAACACATAGTGAATAGGACTAGAAAACAGCCAGGAAATAGCTGTTTACAATTATATTTTAGGGAAGGTATGGTTGAGGACTTTGAGCTATGTCATTACAAAAAATAAAATAAAATAAAATAAAATAAAATAGTGGATGAAAAAAAGAATTGAGGGACTTCTGGAGTACACATATAACAAGGAAACAAGTGTAATATCATCCAGAGAAAGTAGAGAATAGGTTAATTTTTGCTTTCATTATATCATCCCTAGACTTGCTCCACAGAACCAAGAGATACATTTAAAATGATAAAAACCAACAAAAACAAACAAACAAACAGACAAACAAACAAAAAACTGGCCGAACAAACCCTCAATCCATAAAGCAGCAGCAGAGCTTAAGAATTTCTACCAAAATAAGGGAGAAGACTTGAGGTAATAAACATTTTAATTAGCTTCATTTCCATAACCAGTTCTCAATAATGTGCAGTACAAAGTCCAAAAGATCACATCACATATTATGAATGCATTTTACTCATCCATGTACCCTGAATAAAACTGGAAAGTGCCGCACGCACTGTATTTTCATTGTGAAATCAGTATGTAAAATCTCATGTTCTCTGTTTAAATTTTTGGTTTCTAAAGATAAAACATAGTCATAACTGCCTTGGTACATTTCTTAGGACAATTCTTTTAGGTTATGACTTAACTTCTCATGGAAAAGGACAACTAAGGAGGTCTTTAGAGATTCAGGGAATAGATAATGCATTTTTTTTTCTGTGTGAAAACTATTAGTGACAGTGGAGAGAAGTCAAAAGAATTATTCTGCAGCAACACATTTCTTAACATTTTCTCTAAGTCACCCAATGTAGTACAAATAGCCTAAGTATTTGTTTAAGTTTTCATCACATATATATGCTTTTGCATTTCTACTTAAATATAGAACTATAAGAACAATGCTTTGGATGGATGACCTCTTTTCAATATTTGCTGAAATCTCCTTGTGAGAACGATCAGGTGTGTAGCTCAGGGAAGTGATAATTAGCAAGGATTTGCCTCTACTTTAATCTTACACCTCTGCTGCATAACATGAGGCATTAGCCTTCTAAATTTATCCAAATGAACATTGCAGTGAATTATAAAATGGAAAAAGAAAAATGGCATAAGAGTATATGGGAGAAATGTCAAAATTCACAATTGAAATGTACATAAAGATTATGTGATTTTTTCCAGTTTTTATTTTATTAATCTCTTCCATTTATCAAATACTTTAGAGGGGAGTTCATTTGGATATAATTTACATTCATATGCTGACTCTTTAGCTTTCAAATATTTGATTTGTAGAAGAAGAACTAAATCACATTTTATTTTCAGGAAGAAGTTGTGTAGAATGTACAATGATATATATTTGAAGTAATAGAATTTTTAACATTAAATGACTAATGTGATCAGTAGTATGCATTTATTAAAGGCTGTTCTGGGATCTCAGGAGAAATACAATATGTAGCTTTTACCTTGGTCCTCAGGCTTGGCTAAAAGTTGAGGGAATGAGCCATCTCTCCAGGCCAGGTTTTTCTTTTGCAGTGTCTTTTCTTCTGGGCTGCTTGAAGAAAAAGCTTACTCATAACCATAGTGGCAGCCTTTGTTTCAATGAGAGAGGAATTTCTATAACATTTGCTTACAGACTGGAAGCATGAACTTTGCCTAAAGCTCCCTCATTTCCACACATGTACTAGAAAAGCCAAACAACAAAAGAGTGAAGAAAGGCATGTGTCTGCCTGAATGGATAGCTGGAGGACCCAGTAGAAGCAATTTTCTATTATTTTTGCTTGGCCTAGAAAGTACACAGAAAGCTCACTTATCTGGGATGATTTAGATTTTTTTAACCCAGGCATCTATTATTTATGCTTATTTATTATAAAGTAAATCTTGTGTTATGTATTCTTCAAGTTTCTAGAAGTTTCTGTCTTTCTCTTAATTACAGATTCACTGAGACCTCAGATGATCTCTCTAAAATCATAATGACTCATTGTAGCTGCTTCAAAAGGCAACAGAAACAGCTGTTAAAATTTCTAATGCATGGTAAAATCTCTAAACTGTTAGTATAGCCAGAGTTTACTAATTTTCACTTACATACTTTAGACAGAAATTGTATAAGATCTATTAGAGATACCATGTTGATGCTCTATAAAAATCTTTTCAGAATTTTATAGCCCCTGAGTTAAAGCATGGCCTTGTTGATGTGGGAAGTCTTTCTGCATGCTGTGAATATCATTGGTTAATAAAGAAATTGTCTTGGCCTGTAGCAGAGCAGCTTAGAAGCAGCTAGGAAATTTAAGCATAGATACAGTGGAACGAGGGCCATCATGAGAGATGAGATCCAGCAGCCCAAGAGATAATATGTAATATAGTACAGGTAAGCCACAGGCCATGTGGCAAGATGGATTAATGGTATTGGGCTGAGTTGAGATTTGAGAGCTAGCTAGCATTAAGCTTGAGCCATAGGCTGAACAGCATGTAATTAATATAAGCATCTGAGTCATTTTCAAGGGCTAAGAGGCATCAGAGATGTGGGCTGGTTTCGACCTTGGGTCATACTGGTCAGAAACTTCTTACTGCAGCTTGCATTTGTTTGTCCTCTGCAATTACCTAGTTTTGAATCAATAATATCCCTGCACTGTTTATTTTTCCAACTTGAAAATAAATTACTTAGATATTGTGGTAATGAATAAATGTGTAATACCAATTTACAAAATTATTACTCATCTGAATATATTTTAAACATCCTAAGAATTTTTGTCAGGAGTAGATATCTAAGATTCATCCATTTTTTTGTTCTGTTGTTGTTTAGAAAGGGTACTAAAGAACAAGAATTCTTGTGGTCTAGACATATTTCCAATCTGGATTGTGATAAAGTAATGACTGACAAAGGTTTTTCTAATGGCTTGAACACCAGATTCCTAAGTGCTATTACAATAAGGATAGGGAACTCCTCAAGGAGAAAAGAAAACAATCAGATTCAATTGAGGTTCAAAGGCTATATATTTTTAATAAGTTCCATATAAATCCTAAGATGCTATTTTAGAGAAAACACTAATAAAAGTGTTTTCTCTCAGACACAATACACTGGAGCTTTAGGATGTCTTTTCCTGAAAAGCTAACTCTGAATCTTTAAATAACTTACCTTTTCTAAAAGGTAGCTATGGGATAGACTCTCAAATGAACACATTATTTGTAGCATGTAAAAGCCAAACTTGGTGTTTTATTCATTGAAAATTATGAAACTGTCACAAAATTTCCTTAAAAGCTTTTCAGCAAGGGTTTCTTGTTTACTTTCTAAGAAAGGGGCAACTTGAGAAATCAGCTACAAATACACTTAAAAAATCTCCATAATCTTCTAACTTTTCCCAGGAGGGTCACAACTCTTCTAAAATAAATAAATAAAAAAAAAACCTCTTCTTCATATAAAAAATTCAGCTATACTATAAACTACTAAGGAAGACTATACAGCCATATTTTTAAGAATAAGCTTTTTAAAAATCTATCACAATGAGACAAATTTTATAGCTATAAAATGGCATCATATGTAATGTGGATTTTGTTTCAGAACTGCCTGATGCATGGTAGTTTAAGAACATTTTTTGTGAGTAATATGGGCTTCAGCATCCTTTTGATGTTGACCATAATGCTTTTTTGGCACTAGGTTTTTTTTCATCCTTGTACCATCTTAAGTCCTACTTATGTAAAAGTTGGTGGTGACTGGAAATATAAGACAAATAAACAAACAAAAAACCCTAAATCAAAGAATGAGGTTTTAATGACTATCATTTCCCCAAACAACCACAGATTTCTATTACAATATTTTGCCAATGAAACATAAATATAATGAATATAAAAGAAGATAGGTTTTCAATTTATTTCTATGCTATTTTCATCTCTTTTCTAAATAAAATGAATCAAATGAGAAAATAATTGCTATTGTTCATACTCACAGAATATAAAACATTGCTAAATAAAATGTAGTGCTAAATTCTCAGCCTTGAAATCTCTTAAATAGTCTTACTAATTAGATTAATGAATCATGTCATTCATGTAGAAGATGCTTTAGTTAAGTGTATCTCTAGTTATGTTTCCTAATGATACTATACATACTTAGCTACAATTCTTAGTGTCTTAACTATATCATCCTCACAACTTTAATGTATAGATTAGACAGTAGAAATAGACAAAGCCATTTATATAAATAGCTTGTGGCCTGAAGAATGAAAATGAAGGCGTTCTACATTTTAGGAAGAGAAATCACAGAGAAGTATTACAGATGCTCAGTAGTGTCCAGTTCTACTCAATGGTACAGTTGGATGCTTCTCATAGACTATCAATGAAGAGTTTTGAAGAATAATTATCGTATGACTTGAAGTCAGGGATGGTGATGCCTCCCTCCTGAGGTTCTTTTTTTTTTCTTCCTATTATTATTATTATGAACAAATAAGTCACACTTTCTAACCTTGTATATCCTTATTCAAGGTCCCTACCCCCTCCCACAACATCAGGTCATTCTTTCTTCTCCACAAATCCCCATCCCATCCCTGGGCAGGCTGCAGGCAGTCCCATGGTCCCACTGCCCCAATAGTGCTTAGTTCAGGTTCTTTTATTGAGCAAAACTGTTTTAGCAATCCTGGCTTTCCCGTTATTCCAAATGAAATTGAGTAATGTTCTTGCAAGATCTGTAAAAAATTGTGTTGGGATTTTGATGGGAATTGCATTGAATTTTTGGATTACTTTTGGTAAGATTGCCATTTTTACTATGTTGATGCTACCTATCCAGAAACATAGGAGATCTTTTCATTTTCTGATATCCTCTTTAATATTTTTTTCACAGTGATTTAAAGTTTTTATCAAACAGATCTGATACTTCTTTGGTTATAGTTATACTAAGGTATTTAATGCTACTTGCAGCTATTATAAAAGGTGATGTTTCCCTTATTTCCTTTTTAACCCCCTTTATCTTTAGTGTGTAGAAGGGCTACTGATTTTTTTGAATTAATCTTGTATCCTGCTACATTGCTGAAGGTGTTTATCAGCTGTAGAAGTTGCCTGGTAAAATTTTTGGGTCACTTATGTATGCAATCAGACTGATGGATTAGTGGAATCAAATTAAAGACCCTGACATTAACCCACATTTTTGACAAAGAGGCCAAAAATATACAAAGGAAAAAAGCTAGTATTTGCAGCAAATGGTGTTGACATAACTAGATGGTAGTGTGTAGAAAAATACAGAGAGATCCAAATCTATCACCTTGCACAGAACTCAAATCCAAGTGGAACAAAGACCTCAACATAAATCCAGCAACACTGAACTTGATAGAAAAAAAAAAGTGGGAAATACCCTCCAACACAATTGGCACAGGTTACTGTCTACTAAATATAACACCAGTATCACAGACACTAAGATCAACAATCAAATAAGTGGGACCTCCTGAAACTGAGAAACTTCTGTAAAGCCAAGGACACAGTCAATAAGACAAAATGACAGCCTATAGAATGGGAAAAGATTTTCAGCAACCCTACAAGTGACAGAGGGCTGATCTCTAAAATACATAGAGAACTCAAGAAACTAGAGCCCAAAACCTTGAATAACCCAATCAAAAATGGGGTTCAGAACTAGAAAGGGAATTCTCAGCAAAAAAAAATTACAAATGACTGAAAGGGACTTGAAAAACTGTTCAACATCTTTAGCATCAGAGAAATGCAAATCAAAATAACTTTGAGATACCACCTGACACCTGTCAGAATGGCTAAGAATAAAAACACAGATGGCAGCCTATGCTGGAGAAGATGTGGAGTGAGGGAAACACTACTCCATTGTTGGTGGGAGTGTAAGCTTGTTCAGCCACTCTGGAATGCAGTATGGTGGTTTCCCAGAAAACAGGGAATCAATCTCCCCAAGAATCCAGCAATACCACTATTAGGCATATACCCTAAAGATGTACATTAACACCCCAAAGCATTAGCTCAAATATGCTCATAGCAGCATTATTTGTAATAGGAAAAAACTGGAAACATCCTAGATGCTCCTCAACTGAAGAATGGATTAACAAACTGTGGTACACCTACACAATGAAGTACTACTCAGCAGTAAGAAAAATGATATTCTAAAATTTGCAGGTATGTGGATGGAATTGAAGAATATCCTCCTGATCTAGGTATCTCAAACCCGAAAGATAAGTGGGGATGTACTCACTCATTAGTGGACTAAAAGTAAGTAAAGAATACCCAAGCTGCAAATCACAACCACTGAACAGCTTGGGATCTGAAAATTATATTTAATATGGTCTTCTTCTTTTCATTTGACCTCAACTCTATTCATTCTACACAATGACATTGTTACATATTTCTTTTTTTTCTTGTCACTTTTTTATTTCATATTTTTAGAAAATAAAGTCATTGTTTTCCATTAAAATACAATAAAATTTTTAAAAAGGAATAACTATGAGTATATTAAACATATAGATGGATGATAGATAGATAGATATGTTACTCATACTTCAGATTACATGAGTAAGACCTCAAATACTGTCATAGCAATGCCTGGACGTGGAAAGAAGGCACAGTTCCATATGTGAAATTCTCTGGAGACTAAGAATTAGTGTCTAACAGCTTCACGAGCCCAAAATGTCTATCATACTGAGGAGTGTGTGCCTGATCCATGAATGCGCTCCTTCTGGATCACTGCCTATATCAGAGCTCAGTGGGAATAGCCTAGGAATTAACAGCAAGACTTACAAATAAAAGTGTTCCTGATGAGGTCTGAGTCAGAGGAGACTTGATTTTGCCATTCCATCTGTCTGAGCCAAGAAGAGGGAGAATAGACGCCAAAGGAAGGATTGGTCTGGAAATAACAGCAATGGATAGTCCCTCAGAAATATCTAAAAAAAAGTAGATACTGTAGTTTTTATTTTGTTGCTATTTTGTTTAAATACTTTTTATGGATGAGATGTCCTTTATATCCCAAAGGGTCATAGTTTAGAATGTTGATTCTTAATATTTAGTCAGAGGGTGGACTTCTCTAATACATGAGGACTATTGATAAGTATTGGGTCATGATCAGCCATATGAAGAGATAAACTACAAGAGGTTGTTCTGAGTGAAAAAAAAATCTTGAGGGAAAATTAGCTACTGCAAGCATGTTTAATATTTGAAACTGCGCTAGGACTCTCCACTTCTCTTGCTTTTTCATTATCTTATGATTTCTTGCATCATCTGTCACTATATGATTAATACCAACTGCCATGTTGTAATGTGAATCAGATCCTGCATGAATGTAGTTTCCCAACCTCATTCCTAAAAATGACACTCTTTTTTTTTAAACTCAGGTCTTTTTGTTTGTTTGGTTGGTTTGGTTTGGTTGTTATCTTATGTGTGTATTTGTTACAACAATTAAAATACATCAAACAAAAGCCACATGTGTAGAACAACCTACAGAATTTATACAAATGTATTATCAATAGTTCTTTACTGGTCCAAATAGTTAGTGCCTAAATCACTATTGAGTATATTTTATATATGTACATACATATAAGTGATAGGTGAAAAGGTAGAGTAGGTAGGTAACTCTTTTATGTAGACAAGGAATTGTAGTTGTACAGCTTCCAACGACATCTAGCTTTCCCAGAGCAGCCTTCGTGTTAACTCTTCTATGAAGCTATCATTTAGAAGGGAGTTCTCTGTCATCTAAACAGTAGCCTCATATGACCAAGATATTTCTCGGCTATGGGAGGACGGTCTGGTGAGTTGTAAATATTCATCCCCCCTACTTGTTTAATAAAAATCTCATTGGCCAGAGTTAGACAGGAAGTGTGGGCAGGCTACCAGACTGAGAAAATTCTGTAAACAGAAAGAACAGAGCAGAGAAGCCAAAGACATACCACAATGAGACACCAACAGATGCAGAGAAAAGAAGTTAAATGCTGCTCTGGGAAAAGGTACCAAGCCACATGGCTAAACAAGATAAGAATCATAGATTAGTTTTAGAGTAAAGAGTTAGCAAGTTGTATGCTTGGGCCCTAGGTCAATCAGCATAAAATTAATACAATCATCTGTGTATTTCTTGGAAACTTTGGAACTGCTGGTCCAGATCTTGGGGCCAGGCCAGAATGTCCATGCCAGAAACAACACTACATTTCTCTGTTTTGTCGCAGGTTCAACTTTGAATGAAACATTCTATTCTTCAGGGAAGCTCCTTACAACAGAATGAAAGCAACAACTAAAAAAAAAAATAATAATTTTAGGAAGTCTCTAAAATTTACCAGATAAAACTTGGCTATCTCTCCCCTAAGTAAACAATAAAGACTGCTGAGACTCACTTTGAAACAATGAAAATTGCAAAGAAGACTCTTAGACAAACCAAGCTGTAAGTGAGAAGACATTTTTTTTTTTTTTTGCAAATAAGATTGCTACACATATATTTACTTTGTGTTCAGCTTTCCCTCTGAATTTTTTTTCCATCCCTGTATATCCTTATTCAAGGTCCCTTCCCCCTCCCACCACATCAGGTCATTCTTCTTCTCTGCAACTCCCCATCCCCTCCCTGGGCAGGGAGTAGACAGTTCTATGGTCCCACTGACCCAATAATGTTTGGATCAGTCTCCACTCCTGGCCAAATCCAGTTTTGTCCATCCTCCCTCAAGAGTGAGTCAGGTGTTCCTATAGTTGGAGTGGGGTCCGAAGGGTCAGTCCAGGGTGTTTCTGATCCCAAGCTGTTCAGTGGTTGTGGTTTGCAGCTTGGGTATGCTTGGCTTTTTTTTTCTTGCTTGTTTGTTTAGAGACCACTAATGAGTGAATACATCCCCTGCTTATCTTTCTGAGAATGTGATACCTCACTCAGGAGGATATTCTCCAAATTCATCCATTTGCCTGCAAATTTTAGGATATCATTTTTTCTTACTGCTGCGTAGTATTCCATTGTGTAGATGTACCACAGTTTGTTAATCCATTCTTCAGTTGAGGGACATCTAGGTTGTTTCCAGGTTCTTGCTATTACAAATAATGCTGCTATGAACATAGTTGAGCTAATGCCTTTGGAGTGTGAATGTGCCTCTTTAGGGTATACACCCAGAAGTGGTATTGCTGGGTCCTTGGGGAGATTGATT
>PVIH01001486.1:0-28792 GCA_004025045.1 Sigmodon hispidus | reverse complement strand
CATTCCAAAGTGGCTACACAAGCTTACACTCCCACCAACAATGGAGGAGTGTTCCCCTTGTTCCACATCCTCTCCAACATAGGCTGTCATCTGAGCCTTTTATCTTAGCCACTCTAATAGGTGTTAGGTGGTATCTCAAAGTTGTTTTGATTTGCATTTCTCTGATGGCTAAAGATGAAGAGCACTTTTTCAGGTGCCTTTCAGACATTCATAGTTCCTCTGCTGAGAATTCTCTTTTTAGATCTGTACCCCATTTTTTGATAGGGTTATTCAAGGTTTTGGACTCTAAATTCTTGAGCTCTTTATATACCTTAGAGATCAGTCCAACCCTACAAGTGAGAAGACATTTTAACCACCTTGAAAGGAAGCAGAGACTGACAAAGCAACCTGGAAAAGAGCTGAAACCAGCCTGGCTTCTTTGACGACTAAATATCAAATGATTCATTTGCAGGTGACACTCATTAACCCAGTGAGCTTCCTGAGGGATACACATTGTGCTTTAGGATCACAGGTTTTGTGAATTGTTACCCATGTGGACTTGATGAGTCATTCCTGCTCCAGTAAGTAATTCCTCACCCACATTTCAATAAGAAGCTCAATATAATTTCTTATCTCACTTTAGACTTTGGTGTTGTTAATATTTTAGTCTAGCATGAACTCCCTATCTGGGGTGCGGTGTTGCATACTCAAGTAAAACAACACTATTCTAGTTGTATTTCTGTTGTGAGAAAATAATGACCAAGAGCAATTTGAAATAGAAAAAGGTTAATTTGGTCTGTATATTGTAGTCTGTCATTATGTATTAGAAAGTCAAAGTAGGAAATCAAGGCAGGAACTGAAGTAGAGGCAATAGATGGATGCTGCATCCTGGAAAAAACTTGTGATCAATTAGCTTTATTATACACCCCAGGACCACCACTCTAGGAGTGGTGCTGCCAACATTAATCTAGGTCCCCCTCCATCAATAGGGAATCAAGAATATTCACCTAAAGACATGCTTGCATGCCCATCTGACGAAGAAAATTTTTAAGTTAAGGTTTCTTCAGTTGAGTATATCAAGTTGAGATTCAAGATTAGTGACAATTTTGTAAGCTGTTCCCAGAATTTATTACTATCATGGTTAGAGTTATAATTTTTGTGTTAAATCACCATGATAAAACTAAAATTTGAGAGTAAAAGGTTTATTTCACATATAGTTCCAGATAACATTATATCATCAAATAGACTGAGGTCAGAATTTCAAGCATGGCAAGAACCTGGAGAAAAGAAATGACATGGATGTTATGGAAGGATGCTGCTTACTGGCTTGCTCTTCATAACTTGAGCAGACTACTTTCTTATAGAACCCAGGACAACCATCCCAAACATGTCCCCACCCATCAATCACTAGTTAGGAAAATTCTATACAGTTAGATCTTATTGATGTTCTCAATTAAGATTCACTCCTTTCAGATAACTTTAGCCTGTGTCAAGTTAACATAAAACTGGTCAGCACAATCGCCCACTGTCTGTTTTAAAGCAAGTAAGATTCATGTGAAAATAAGAATATATAGAAGGCTGGTAAAGATTTACCCAGGATTTGAATTTGCTCTCAGGTTATCATGTACAGAAAAGCCAAACAGACATAAGTTTATAAGTGAGAGTTGTAGAGTTTCTACATCACAGATATGAAAGAGATGAGTTAGAGAGTACTGCCAGTTTTTACAACATTGCTGTGTCAGGCTGTGACAGCAGGGTTTGAGAGCAAGGCTATGTGTGTAAGCTTCACTCACATGCATTGAGTGGAAATATAAGTATTATCTACAGTTAAACCATAGCATCAACATGCCCTTACATAAAAATGTGACAAAGAAGTCCCAGAAATAAAAGCTATAGAATAGAATTATTACAGTTGTAAGTTTGGGGCCATCAGAAATAACTTCTATCAATTTGAGAAACAAGATATACTTTGAAAGACCTTATTGGTAAAGATGATGCATATCTAAATCATAGAACATGGATAATCAATCTGTTTCTCAGATGGAAGCTTTATCTCTACTGGCATACTTTCACAATATTAGAAAGCATTGTTCATGCTGCCAGAAGAAAAAGTAATCATGAATCAAACATGGGAGCCTTCCTTCCTTCCTTCCTTCCTTCCTTCCTTCCTTCCTTCCTTCCTTTCTTCCTCCCTTCCTTCTTTTCTTTTCTTCCTTCCTTCCTTCTCCTTCTTTCTTTCTTTTTTGTATATTTATTATTTGGTGATTTTACATCATGCACCCCATCGTATTCAGTTATCAGATCTCTCAGATTCATGCCACCTCTTATGATCTCCCCATTTACAAAAATGTCCATTCATGCTGCTCATTTATTACTGGAGCATAATTCAACTCCCTGTGGCCAGATCCTTAAAGAAAATAAGTTTTCCTCACCCACAACCCTGCTAGAGGCCATCAATGCAGAAGTGAGGCATTGTGTCATTTAGCTATGTTCTAGCCTTGAGCTAGCCTCTAGCTATGTTGAGCAATTGTGTATAATGACATCTCTTTCTTTTTTTTTAATCCACTAATGAATGAGTACATGTCCTGCTTCTCTTTCTGGGACTGTGATACCTCACTCAGAAGAATATTCTCCATATCCATTCATTTGCCTGCAAATTTTGACTATAATTTTTTCTTACTGCTGAGTAGTACTCCATGGTATAGGTGTACCATAGTTTGTTAATCCATTCTTCAGTTGAGTAGCATCTAGGTCGTTTCCAGGATCTTGCTATTATGAATGATGCTACTATGAACGAAGTTGAGCTAATGCTTTTGGGGTGCAAATGTGGATCCTTGGGAAGATTGATTCCCAGTTTTCTCTGAAACCATCATACTGCATTCCAGAGTGGCTGAACAAGTTTCCACTCCCACCAACAATGGAAGAGTGTTTCCCTTGCTCCCCATCCTCTCCAGCATAGGCTGTCATCTGTGGGTTTTTTTTTTTTTATTTTAGCCATTTTGACAGTTGAAAGGTGGTATCTCAAAGTTATTTTGATTTGCATTTCTCTGATGCTAAAGATGTTGAGCACCTTTTCAAGTTCCTTTTAGCCATTTTTAATTTTTTTTGCTGAGAAATCCCTTCTTAGTTCTGAACACCATTTTTTAAATTGGGTTATTAAGGGTTTGGGGCTCTAGTTTCTTGAGTGCACTATCTATTTTAGAGATCAATCCTCTGTCACTTGTAGCATTGGTAAAAAAATCTTTTCCCATTCCTGTCATTTTGTCTTTTTGACTGGTTCTTGGCCTTACAGAAACTTCTCAGTTTCAGAAGGTCCCACTTATTGATTGTTGTTTTTAGTGTCTGTGCTACTGGTTTTATATTTAGGAAGTGTTCAACAGTGCCAATGTGTTGGAGGGTATTTCCCAATTTCTTTTCTATCAAGTTAAGTGTAGCTGGGTTTAGGTTGAGGTCTTTGATCCACTTGGATTTGATAGGTGATAGGTTTGGCTCTATTTGAATTTTTCTACCCATTATCATTCAATTATGCCAACACCATTTGTTGAAAATACTATCTTTCTTCCATTGTATATTTTTGGCCTCTTTGTCAAAAATCAGGTGTCCATACATATGTGTGTTAATGTCAGGGTCTTAAATTCTATTCCATTGATCCACAAGTCTGTTTTATGCCAGTACCAAGCTGTTTTTATTACTGTAGCTCTATAGTATAATTTGAAGTCACAGACGTTGATGCCTCCTGAGGTTCTTTTGTTGAACAAAATTCTTTTGGCAATCCTGGCTTTCCTGTTATTCCAAATAAAATTGACTAATGTTCTTTCAACTTCAGTAAAAAATTTTGTTGGGATTTTGATGGACAGTGTATTGAATCTGTAGACTGCTTTTGCTAAAATTGTCATTTTCAATATGTTGATTCTGCCTATCCAGGAACATGGGAGATTTTTCCATTTTCTTATATCCTCTTCAAATTCTTTCTTCAGAGTATTAAATTTTTTGGCCAACATATCTGATACTTCTTTGGTTATAGTTACACCGAGATATTTAATGCTATTTGTAGCTATTATAAAAGGTAATGTTTCCCTAATTTCTTTTTCAGTCCTTTTATCTTTATTGTATAGGAGGTCTACTGATTTATTTCAGTGAATCTTGTATCCTGCTACATTGCTGAAGGTGTTTATCATCTGTAGAAGTTCCATGGTATAATTTTGTGGGTCAGTTATGTATACAGTCATGTCATCTGCAAATAGAGCCATTTTGACTTCTTTTCCAATTTGTATCCCTTTAATCTCCTTTCATTCTCTTATTGCTTTAGCTAAAACTTGGAGAACTATGCTGAATAGAAAAGGAGAGAGGGGATATCCTTGTCTAGTTCCTGATTTTAGTGGGATTGCTTTGAGTTTTTGCCCATTTAGTTTGATGTTGGCTGTTGGCTTTTTGTAAATCACCTTTATTATTATTTTGATTTATTGATTTTTTGTGAGCCTGGAGACTCATTTATTCAACAATCGAGAGAACCTTATTCACCCTCCTCTCAATTCCCATGGTGTGTCAGGATCTGGTAGTATTTCATGGCCATCCCTCATTGGCTGGGCATGATCATGACCTCTGACATCACCTGTTGCTAAACCCTCAGGCAAACTAGGTTAGCTCATGAGGAGGTACATTGTATGCATGCCTTGGCAACTGGCTTGAGGCAATTTTCTTGAGTCTATGGGCCTGTCTCATTCCATAGGAGTATTTGGTTCATGCTCTAGGTTGATCTCTATAGAATCTTAACATTTGGAAGAAACATATGTTGGCATTTTTTTCTCATTTATTTGTGCTGCTTCTTATTTTATTGCTCTAAATTGTAAGAACTAGGTTGAGGAGAAGTGAGAAGACTGAAATTGTCTTGGTCCTGATTGAAGCATGACCTTTTTCAGTTTCTTCTCTTTTTGGGATTACTTTGACTGGGGTTTACCTGCATGTTGCCTTATTACATTGAAATATATTCTTTGTAACCCTGTTTGCTCCAAGATTTTTTTATCACAAATGGATGGATGTTGTATTTTGTCAAAAGTCCTTTAAGGATCAAATGTGGGAATCATCTTTCAATCTTGTAGTCCATGTATGTAGTAGATTAGGTTTTTATTTTACATATGTGGAAACTTTCCTCCATTTCTGGGATAAAGGCTGATATAAACACAATTTGGTTTACAATTATTTTATTAATGATTTCTGCATGTATGTTCATCAGTGATATTGGCACTCGTTTTTCTAGTTTTTATTATTAATAAAGTCTCATTTTTTATCCATGTATCCCCTTGTTCAAATGCCCTTCCCCTCCTGCTCCTACAAGTCACTCTTCTTCTCATCTCCTTATCTCCTCCCTGGCAAGGACAGTAGGTCCCAAGGTCCCAAGGTGGCTTAGTTCAGCATCCACTCCAAGCAACTCCACTTTCATCATCCCCACATCAAGACTGGTTCAAGTGTTCCTCTGGAGGGAATGGGCTCCAAAGTGCCAGTTTAAGGTGCTTCAGATCCCAAGCTGTTCAGTATTTGTGGTTCGCAGATTGGACATGCTTTGCTTTTTGTTTAAAGTCCACTAATGAGTGAATACATCCCCTGTTTATCTTTCTGGGATTGTGAAACCTTGCTCATGAAACACTTACTAATATATATATATATATATATATATATATATATATATATATATATATGTAACAATTCATTGGAAGTCATTTTAATAATCTGTCTATTTTACAGAATATTAGGTTTTCCCATAAGGAAAATATCTATCTAGCCATAAGTTTTTGTCAAGTATTATTATTTGACAAGATGTTCAAATTATAGAGCAAGACTTTGGTCCAGTTAATAAATGATTGAATACTGACTTAACACTCATGCCACTATGAAAGTAGAGGACAAGTCTTGCCACTATTGTAGTTCACAGTGCTTATCTCCAGATATAATTCGTGAGTACTTCTCTTCTCCAGGACCTTGCATAGCACATTACATTACTACATAAGCCATTCAGGAGGGGCAAAACTTCTAGGCCAATATCAACTTATTTTCAACATGTTCTATTATTCTAGTGTGTCGTGTGTTCAGCCATAATGTCTTAAAGTCAAGGTGTGCATGGTTAAACAACAGCATGGTCAATAACCTATAAGGTTGACATGGGACATCATTGTCCAATAACAGTAATCCATGCCTACAAGTGGAGCTTTTGTTAGTCTCTGGCATTGACTAAGGGAAATATTGTTCCATTATAGTTTAGCTCCATTTTAACTGGTTTTATGCATATGTATATACAGTACAAATATATAAGTTTATGGAAGCTAGCTTCTGCAGCAGTAGGTTTTCACATGACATTTTAACAGGTGTTTAGTGTTATTTATCTTTCCCTCATTTCACATTCTATCTTAAATACTATTCTTTTTTTTTGACTATCTCAATTTATCTCTTTATGTTCCCTTATTTGTAACATTTATAGTAATGTGCTTTATCATATCTTCTGGGAAAAATACATCTTATGTCCCCTTAGTAACATACTGACCTCAATGGATGCTATTAATGAAGCATAGGTAATTGAAGATCCTAACTATACACTCAAAAATGAGAGAAAAAAAATATAATCTTAATGCTTTTGAGTTTGGGTTCCCTCACATAGAGTGATTGTTTTCCACTATTGATTTAACTATGAATTATATTTTTCTTAATAATATTCCATTGCATACATGTGTATTACATTTTCATCATTCAGTCATCAATTGATGATTGTCTAAGTTGTTTCCTTTACTGGCTATAGTAAAGAGGGCATCAATAAACATGGATAAGCAGATATCTCTATAGTAAGATATACTATATACTTGGATATACTTTCAGAGCACTGTAGCTGAATCATATGGTAGAACTACTTTTAATGTGGATTACACAGTAGTGCAATGTTAGTCAATCATATCTGCTTGAGAAAATGTACAAAATAATGTAGATGGGGAAAGGGTAGATAAGAAATTTTTTTTGTAGATTTAGAACGTGTCTTCCTACCCCTATTGTATTTTTTATTTAAAATGCTGTTGTTTCTTCTTTTTTAGTATCTACCACTGCTCACTCTTCCTTCCCTCCTCCCAGTCCCTCCCAGTCCTCCCTCAGTTTCCTCTCACCTGATCCCATCATCCATTTCCCAAGGAGGGCAAGGAGTCTCAAAATGGGTAGCTCATTTCTGGCATAAGTTGAGGTAGGTCCGAGTCCTTCATTCCAGTACTAAGACTGAGTTAGGTGTTCCTCTGTAGGGAATGGGCTCCAAGATGTCAGTTCATGACCAGGAACATAATCTGATTCTACTCCAGATGTTCCACAAACTGCTCATGCCATTTGACAGTCATCTACCTTTTTAAGGTTATTCCTTACCATGAAGATTCCTCAGTGATTATTTCAGAGTAAGCAAGCTCCCAATAGCACAGGTCAGCCATCTCTGTGGGTCTTCTCCTCAAGATCTTTATCCTTTTGCTCAAATACTCTCTCTTTCAGCTTAACCTGGAGCTTGACCTGGTGCTTACCTATGGATCTCTGTTGCTGCCTCTATCCATTGCTGGATGAAGGTTCTATAATGACAATATGGGTGGGCATTCATTTGATTATATGGGAAGTCCTGTTTAGGCACTCTTTCTACTATTGTTTGGGGACCTAGCCAGGGACATCTTGTTTTCTTACCTTCACATTTCTTTTTAACCCCCACAGTGGCTCCCTCTATCAATATATTCGTTTTTTGTTCTGCCTCTCTGTAACTCCTCTCATTGAACCATCCCCTTCTTTCATGATTTATTTCCACCTCCCCTTGCTTGTTCCCAGTTATGATTCCAATTTATTCAGGAGATATTCTCGATTTTCCCTTTCCAGGGGCATCTCTTGTTGTTTTTGTGAAGTTCCTCCTGTTACAAGCTGTTCAGAGGTTTTAGTTTCCAGCCTGGATATTCTTTGCTTTATATCTAAAATCTACTTATGAGTGAGTAAATCCCATGCCTATCTTTCTGGGTCTCTATTACCTCACCCAGAATGACACTCTCCAGATGCATCCATTTACCTACAAATTTTCGGATGTCAATTTTTTTTTTTTTTTTTTTTACTGCTGAATAGTACTCCTTTGTGTAGATGCACTGAAATTTTTAAAGTTATTCTTCAATTTAGGTTCTGGCTATAATGAATAGTGTTGCTATTAACATAGTTGAGCTGATGCCCTTGGGGTAAGAATGTACATCATTTGAGTATATGTCCAATATTGGTATTGCTAGATTATTGGGGGATTGATTCCTAGTTTTCTGAGGAATCACCACACTGCTTTCCAAAGTGGCTGTACATGTTTACATTTTCACTAGCAGTGGAGAAGTGTTCCCCTTGCTCTACATCCCTTTCAGCAAAGACTGTCATCTATGTTTTTTATCTTAGCCAGGTGTAAGTTGATATCTCAGAGTTGTTTGACTTCCATTTCTCTGATGGCTAATAATATTGAGCAATTCTTTAAGTGTCTTTAATCCATTTGTAATTCTTCTGTTGAGGATTCCCATTTTAGCTCTGAACCCCATTTTAAAATTGGATTATTTGGGTTTTTTACCTCTAGTTTCTTAAGTTCTTTATATATATTAAAGATCAGTCCTCTGTCAGATTTAGGGTTGCCCACCCCTCTTCTCAACCAAGTTTTCTTAATAACAGTACTATGCTGATCTTCTGTATTAATTTCTTCCATGATCTAGAAAATCTATGTCTTCCACAAAAAGATATGTTCCTAGCATTTAGATACACATGTGTAGTAGAAAACAGCATTATTTTAAATATTGCTTTATACTTTGTAAAAAGTAGTTAATGATAATTTTTAATTCTAAATCCTAATGGAGACATTAGCAATGATGTGTATTTGTGACCATAATTATAAACACAGCTCCTAACACATTGCTTGAATCAAAATATGAATTTAAAGGCATATTCTGATTACATATGGGCTTGGCTTATCTAATACATAAATAATGAGAACTACAACCCCAAACTAATTTTTATATAAAGCATACTGTTTTTAAATAGTACATTTACTCACTAGTTTCTTTAAGGTCAATAAATTTGCCAATGTCCTTCTATGGGACTACTAAAAATTGTCTCTGTTAGCAAACAAGAAATAAAAGGTTATATTTTCCCAAACAGGTATTGTTTTGAGAGCCATTCTCTATAACTTATCTGCTACTTCCCTAACTTAGTGTGTCTTTTGTGAGTTTCATTTTCAAGGCTTATTAATGTTTCAACTATGCTATACAGCATGGGAAGAGATGCTCATGCTTTTTCTAACTGCCTGCACTTGTCATTACCATCTGATCAAAAGTGTTTCATTTCATGTGCAAGGGCTGCTGCAATAGACACAGGAACATTGTTCTTGCATCAGCAGTACCAGGAACAGTGTTGCCAATGAATGTGACAAGAGCTAAAGCAATTAGATCTAAACTTGATGAAATTGTTGTACAATCCATTTACTGGATCATGTTGAAAAGCTTTCACATTCTTTTATGGGTCAGTAATAGCAGATGGTTTGTGTGTCAGGCCTAGCCTTCTTCCATGGAACCCTGACTCATAACCATGCATACAAAAAAACACATTATAGCCTTGAGATACTGATTATGTCCATTGTCACATTTCGCTGTGGTTCTGTGTAATTGTTCAGCTGCAAGCCAATTCCAGAAATGCTTAGTATTGCACACTGGATGAATGTCGGCTCAACCTCCCTAAATGTTCATGGTTATACAATAGGGAAAGGAAGCCCCTGTTGAGACATAAAGGTTACAGTGTGTTCTTTATGTGTTGACCTGTAAAAACGCAAAAGTTGTTGCCTAAACTAACAAGTCAAATGACAGCTAGTGAAGAATAGTGAATACATGGTGAAGTAAAAGCTATTGTTATAATTAGGACTTAATACTTAAAATAAGTATGATGTAGTTGGAATATGTGAAATAGATACAATTGTTGATCATTTGTCTGTCAAACAGATATTAGTCTATGCCTTCATTATTTTATCTGGATAACATTTACAGTTAAATCACCATATTAACAGTTGCTAGTGACATAAACTACCATGGATGAATTCTTTCTTCCTAGAATATATGTGTGCTTGAATTTGAAATATTGTTACTATATTTAAACACTTAACAGCAGGATGAGATAAAAAATAAAAGCTGCCTGAGTTAATCTCTTTTGAACTTTAATGGGGGATTTAAATGTTGTGCATAGTCATGACTGAATGGAACCAGTCAAACTTTTGATTAGTAGACAAGACCTAAAAACCAACCATCCTCTTGCTTGTAAAACTTCCTAGGGACTTTTAAAAAAATGACTGCTCATTCCAGATAGAGAATCCCTGACAGAACAAAGTAAAAATGACTCCCAAATCCAAACTGGTAAACTAATGAGTTTTATGGAGGAGGGTTTACTTGTTGGGTTATTGGATTACACCCAGGAACAGAAATAGCTCAAAGACAGATGAAACACAATGAATGAAAGATGGTTCACTGTTGATAGAAAAGAAAGTGGAAAATACACTTCTACAAATTGGCACAGGCGACCACTTCCTAAATATAACACCAATGGCACAGACACTAAAATCAACAATTAATAAGTGGGATCTCCTGAAGCTGAGAAGCTTCTGTAAAGCAAAGTAAACTGTCAATAGGACAAATTGACTACAGAATGGGAAAAGATTTCCACCAACCCTACAAGTGATAAAGGACTGATCTCTAAGATATATAAGAACTCAAGAATCTAGAGCCCAAAACCTGGAATAACACAATCAAAAAATGGGGTTCAGATCAAAAAAGGGAATTCTCAGCAGAAGAATTACGAATGGCTGAAAGGTATCTGAAAAAGTGCTCTTCATCTTTAGCCATCAGAGAAATGCAAATCAAAACAACTTTAAGATACCACCTGATACCTGTTAGATTGGCTAAGATAAAAGACACAGAGGACAGCCTATGCTGGAGAGGTTGTGGAGCAAGCAGAACACTCCTCCATTGTTCGTGGGAGTGTAAGCTTGTTCAGCCACTCTGGAATGCAGTATGACAGTTTCTCAGAAAATTGAGAATCAATCTCCCCAAGGACCCAGCAACACCACTTCTGGGTGTATACCTTAAAGATGCATAGTCGCACTCCAATGGCATTAGCTCAATTATGTTCATAGCAGCATTATTTGTAATAGCAAGAACCTGGAAACAAATTAGATGCCCCTCAAGTGAAGAACGGATTAACAAACTGTGGTACATCTACACAATGGAGTACTACTCAGCAGTAAGATAAATGATATTTTAAAATTTGCAGGCAAGTGGATGGATTTGGAGGATTCCTGAGCGAGGTATCACAAATCCAGAAAGATAAGCAGGGGATGCACTCACTCATTAGTGGACTCTAAACAAACAAACAAACAAACAAACAAACAAACAAAAAAGCAAAGCACGTCTAAGCTGCAAACCACAACCACTGAACAGCTTGTGATCAGAAACACCTTGGACTGACTCCTTGTATCCCACTCCCCCTAGAGCAACACCTGACTCAGGCTTGATGTTGGGGAGAGAAAGCTGGATTTGCCAGGAGTGGAGGCTGAACTAAGCAATATTGGGACGGCAGGACCTTCAACCACCTGCCCATGGGGGAATGGTGAGCTGTGGAGAAGAGAGAATGACCTGATGTGGTGCGAGGGGGAAGGGACTTGAATAGAAAATGTGACTTCTTTATTCATAATAATAAAAAAGAAGGAAAAAAGAAGGTAATGTTGTTTATTTGTAAATTAATTCAAACATTCATAAATAGGTTACTTATTGCTATATAATGGGAGGTTTGTATACATATCTTTCACCTCTGAGTAAAGTTAAAAAATTCCAAGATGAAAATGAAAGTTGTGCTGAGGTAATATTATTTAGAGCATTGTTGTATAACAGAATGTTAATGCTGGACTAAATGCAAACTCATCTAAACTTCCTAAAATTTATTAAAATTAAAATCTTAGAAAATAAAAGATGAGTCACTGAAGTGGAAATATGGGAAATCTTTTCCTGACTTGAAGACAGCTTAATAGTTTGCAGAAGCTATTGTTAGGCAAGTCTGGTGGTCTGAGCCTCCTCTAGGCCCTCCAGGTTGTTCAACAGTGTCTCTCATCAGTACTTACATATTATGTAATGATAAGAATATAGTGGCCTAGTGAATTTAATCACTTTAAGGGACTTTGTGAAGCTATTAAATTTTTTACTTGTTGAGATATAAGAAACTTTCCTGTAGAAGTGAATGTTCTACATCTAGAACATTCTGCATCTTAAGGAGATTTCCTCCAAGAAGAAAAATGTTTTATCTTTTAAGAAACTGCTACAGAACATAATTTAACTTACCCAATTTTTCATTTATATAATGCCTGTCTAACACCATTAGATTTAGAACAGCAATTCTTAACCTGTGGTTCACAACCCATTTGGAAGCACAGAAAACCCTTCCATAGGGATCAACTAAGACCAATGGAAAACACAGATACTTACATTGCTATTAACAACAGCAGCAAAATTGCAGTTATGTAGGATTAAAAATAATTTTATGGTTGGGGTCTCTACAAGAGAAACTGTATAAAATGCTCACAACATTCGGAAGCTTCAGAACCATACCCTTAGGGAAAAAAGGTGTATCATGTACAATATCAGCTTATAAAACAGTATTCAATATAAATTCAAAACTTTACTGACTGGTGCCAGCCACACTGGGCTTTCTATTTTGGAGCTGCCCACTCCATTGAGTTGAATGGAGAATGAATCTGTAGTCATTGCAAAGCTTAGCCATGCTAAGATAGTTTAACCACTAGGCCACATTCTGTCTCATATAGTAGATATTGACATCCTCCTATTAGGGTAGCCACACCTGATGGCTTAGTAAATATCTCAAAAACAAAGGTGCTTAGTGTCTTTAGCCTCTTACTATACATTTTCAACAGTGAGAAAATAAATCACAACCATGTATAAAGACTGCCTACTTTTCTTCAACTCTCCTACTGTTTCTGCACTTAAATATTTTCTTTACAAGCATTAATTTGTATGCTAATGTAATGCTGGATAGACAGGTAAATTACCCTTTAAAAAGATTAGAAATTTTCAGCAGATAAACTATTATGTTAAAATATATCACAAAGCTCAGACTATTCTTCTTGACCTTATCATAAACATATTACTGTTATATTTACAGTGGAAATAAGTGTAAATTATAACACTATTATAAAAGATACCCCCACTCATATAGCAGAATACAGAAGAAAGCCGAGCTCCCAAAAGGGAAATAAGAAAGCTCTGACTTTCCCCTTTTGAAATCACCATGCAAAACCTCAAATTAGCTAGAAAATCTTTATATGCAACCCAAGCAATAAAAACACACAGCAATTGTTAGCTTTGATCTTCCAAAGAGCTCCGTTTGTGGGTTTGACGGTGGTGTCTGCCAAATATAATTTTGGGTTTATACATAATATTTCTTCTTCTTGAAGAATGCTATATTGTACTTCCAAAAAGGCATTCACAAGCAAGCCTCTAGGAAAGCACTGGGCTGATAATTAAGTGTGTGTGTGTGTGTGTGTGTGTGTGTGTGTGTGTGTGTGTGTGTGTGCATTCACTCATACAATGTGTTCAAATTACTCTCTCCTTCTTTCCTGCCACCCTTCCACAGCTGTACCTTCTCCTCCCTATTTACCAGTTCCATTCACAGGTTAATGACTTTTGCTTTGGTTTTGTGACCTATTTTCTAATGTAGAGAAAAGCATACAGTAAAATTCACACAGGCAGATTCTGGATATAAAGTTTAAAGTTAACAGAAAAATAAACATCCCTGAATCCTACTCAGTTGTGTGTAGTTGCATGAATTCGGATTGTATGTAAAGAGACTCTGAGCCAAATATCACAGAGAGGAAACACCACAGTCAATTCTCATCCAGCTGTCTTGCAACTTCCTCAGCCTTGCTTCAGGTCCCTTCTGCCTCTGTTGGGTTCCTAAGAGGCCTTATATACCCTTCTCATCAGCTGTATAGCATCTAGGTCAGAATTAAAGGTGTGTACCATTCTGTTTCATAGCTAGCCTTGAACTCACAGAAACAGAGAAGTTCTGTCTCTGGAGTTATGGGATTAAGACTGCAAATCAGCACTCCTGGCTTTCCCTGTGCTGGGATTAAGGGCGTGTGCTAATAAAGCACAGCTGTTTGTTCTTGTACCCAAGGTCAAGAAATTCCTGAGCTGTCTGCCTAGAACTTGACTGTGTGCTGTCTCTGATATTTCAGGTTTTATTAAATATGTAACAAATATCCACAGCTGTGAACACTGAAGTGTCTGTTAGAACCTGAGGACAATGTTTAAGGTAGAGAGAGAAAGTATGGGAAAAATAGCAACAGATTCATCATACTAGTTAGATAAAAGAAATTATTCAGTGTGTGAAGGGGTGTCAAAATATGGTGTAATATTTTTCCTTTTAAATGTTTATTCTTGAAATATTTTACAAAAGAACTACAAGGAAGTCTTTAAGTAGTCTCATCAACCATGTTTTTGTGGTCACATGTATGCTAAATTTTCTGAATTGAAGATTATATAGTACAGATATATATTAAAATGCCACACTATAGCAAATGAACACATAGAATTGTGTTTTCATTATAAAGATGTGTAAAGTATCTGGAGAGGCAGCTCAGCAGATATTAACACTAGCTTTCTTGAAAAAGAGATAGATTTAGTTCCCAGCACCTATTTCATTTGGTTCACAATTGATTGTAACTCAAGGTCCAGAGAATCTGGTGTGCTCCTCTGCACAGTACATACATGTAATGCGCACACACACAACAAAGGCACATTCCCACTCCCCCAAATTAAATTAAATGCATTTTGATTATAGAATATAATAAATTAATAAAGCTCTTACTGGAAATAATGTTCCTTAATCATATTACATTTGCAATTAGACATAAAATACTTTTGGTAACATATAATAAGACTTTCCACATCTAAAAGTTATCTAAACTTTTTATATAAAAAGAAATCACTAAACAAAATAATATACTTCTAAAATATACAAAAATAATTTAGAAACAATATACATGTAAATAAACCTTGTAATAAAGCAAAGAAGATATAGTAGATTAAATAAGAACTATTAAGCAGATATTCACAAAACAGAACATGTAATGAGCTATAAACATTTAAAAATGTTTATCTCCACTACAACTAAATCTCTTAAACCTCTTACAGCTTCAGATGCATATACAAAAACATATAAACAAGTATAGTACAATAAAAGCAAAATGAGGAAAACCTTTAAGTTCTGTGGCAGGGGTGGATCTGAAAAGGCTCTCCAGCATTCCTGGTGAGAATATCATTGGATACCACTTTGGAATACTGCGGTATCTGTGGAAAACAAGTCAATAAAATATTGTGTAGATATTAACAACAGTTTATGTGTTCATTTTACCTTTAATTTACAGACAACTTTCAGTGTACTCCTGTAACAACTACTGTGATAAACACATAACAAACTTTCCTATGTCAAATATTAGAAAAGAAAAAAAAAATGATCCCATGGCATAAATTTAGTTGGTTAGATACATTCACAACAGAATAAATATGTATCTTTTAAAAGCACAAGAACATTTTGCTGCAAAAATAGGTTGTATTATAATATATCTCATCTCATGAGTTCAGTTTCTGGGTTATAAAATATAACTATGTTTAGGTCTGTCCCTGGCTAAATGCAAAAATCTATGTCCAAGTCTGAGAGAGATACTTTAATCCCAGATTTGTTATTATACCGAATTCTAGGGAGTTTTCACCTCTTACATGGATATTCACTCTATTTTTGAAGAGTTTTAATAAAAAAAGAATTCTCTCATTGAAAAAAAAGAAGTCTGTCACTGTTACTTATTTTTCTTAATTTTACATTCAGACAGTATGTAGAAAGAATCAACTTTCTCTGTGCAGGAAGTGCTCACACGGTGTGGGAATAAAACATTAGATTTATATCAATTACCCATATCCTTGCTGTTTTCTTTTATGCACACAAAACTCATATTCAGTATTTCTGTTAATCTTACCACCTGAAGACTTTCCAGAAAGAGGAGAGTTTAGTGAATTCCTACAAAGAAATGTCAGAAGGAAAGGATTAGTACTGCTCTGAGTTCAAAAGGTCAATGGGTTTGTGAGAGAGGGAGGGTAAGCCATTTCCTGATACAGTATTTACCACTGAAAGTGCCCAGCCTGGTTTCTGGAAATCAAAATCTGCAGATAGCTCACAAAGCAATATTTATGAATCTAATATGAGAGGGTCAGTGGTAGGGTACTGCAAGACAAGTCATCACCACTGGAAATAACAGAGCTGGGGCTGAAGGCTGCTGTGGTGAGCGCAGCACACATGGTTAGAATAAAATTCTCCCATTCTAGCATTTACAAACAGCATAAGAAAAACACAAGAACTACTACACTCGAATTCCATCTTCTTTAATAAATAACTTACAAATAATCACATAAGGGCTCACTCTGTTGGAATACATTAAAATGATACGCAAGAAAATTTAAAATGTGATAATACTTGGAAGTTTAAAAATAAAAATATATCTTAATAAATAACTAAATTTAATACTGAAAATTAATTTTAAAAGAAAAACATTGTTAAAAGGATGCTGCGGCATCATGCATAGATCCATAATATTTTAGTTCCCTAAAGAGCACATGAGTACATGGTGATTTATAAACTACTTTGGAGGCAGAAAGATGGCTCAGCAATACTGGCTGTTCTTTCATGGGTCCCAGGTTCTGTTCCCAGAACCCACATCTGGCAGCTTCCAGTGGCCTGTAACTTCAGCTTCAAAGACTCTGATGGCATCTTCTGACCAGCAAGCGCTCCATTCGTATATGCACAACCACACACATACACATAAATTAAAAGTAAAATACATTTGTAAGCAATACAGTGGAATGTGTCACTGAGATTTTTCTATCTGATATCAAGTAAGTTTTATTTTCTGAGTATGATCCTGATTAAGATAAAGAAAACCTGTGATCTGTACTTTGAAACTTTATAAATAAAAGAAAATGTGTACCTTATGTTTCTCAAAGTAGAGAAATGCCACAGTGTTCCACATCTGCTGAGCATCATTTTTATTTATTTATTTATTTATTTATTTATTTAAGAGTTTTTAAAATTTATTTGATGTACTAACCACAGATTCCCCCTCTCATCTCTTTTTCTGCTTCCCCCGGCCTTTCCCCTGACCCACCTCCAACCCTTCCTCAGAAAGGATAATGCCTCCTATGCAGAATCAGTAAAGCCTGGTGCATTTGGTTGAGACCCTTCTAGAGTCATTATTTCATGGGGGAAGGAGAAAGGGTTAAGCAACCAACTATGCAAAAGTAATGAGAGGCTCAATAATCCTTAATAGCGTGTCTTTCTTACATATGAGTGAGGAGTCTACTTCTTTGCAAAGACAATTAATGTACCCTTAATGACAGATCCCAGGTGGGTGACTGTATTAAAACAAAGAAAATTAAAAATTCTGTCCTTGGTACCCTGGGGATTAAGTTGAAGAACACAAATTTTGTGGAATGCATCCAAATTGTAGCACTGTGAAAACTCAACTACTCTGACTTTGTCTAATAAGACTTTGGGGTTTTGGTTTAATGTGTGAATTTATCATGAAGAACCATATTCTTAAAAAAAATAAATTGACATTGAAATTATCCATATTTTATTTCACCCAAATAGAAAATCTTTTTCTAAATAGTCACTGGATAACTGCAGATAACATCTGCAAACCACATAAATGATCCTGACTCAGCAAATACACAGAGAAACAGCTATGAGGAAGAAGCAGTCCAAGAGTATAATTCATTTGCTAAAGACTTAAGCTACTAATATTCAGATATAGAATACAAATCAGGTATCTCAAAATGCCTAAGGCAATGATGGAGTCATGCTTTTGGATTAAGTACAATCCTCATAATGCCTAACACATTGAGTAAAAGAAGCCTGAGCATGCTCCAGGCTTGAAAACTGGATTCCTAAGCAGTAACAGCTAAATCAAACTATCAAGCAGATATGAGAATGAAAGAATTAAGATACAGAAAAGACAGGAAGATGTAACAGTAATGACAATGTGCATTTCAAAATAAAAATGGAAGCAAGAAGTGACGGAAAGAATGAATTAATTTGGAGAATCTTGCTTATTAGATTAAAATAGAGGTAAAAGAGGTTATATTGTAGTAAATGTAACACCTATAGCTATATAAACGAAAAAGCAAAAGAAAACAAAAAAAAAATCTTTAAAAATCACAAGTTATCTGTTTTAAAATATATTTTAAGCAGAGCATATTAAAGTCTTTCTAGTCATTCAATGGAAGTGAAATGACACTTTTCAGGAGTAGGTTCTCTTCTATTCCAACGTGGGTCCTGGAGAGAATCCAGTTCACAACATCAGCCTTGATTGCAATGGCTTTTAGAAGCTGAACTGTTTTGCCATTTGAGAAGGAGCCACATGAATTCTCATCCTAGATGTAAAGTTATAGTCAGTTAATAGCTACTAGGGAAGGCAGGTTTGTTTTGTTTGCAGGCATGTGATCTCTGGAAGTTCAGTCATTATCCATATGATGGCCCTATATTAATTGGACTTGATGGGCTACAAGACAAAAAAAAAAAAAAAAAAAAAAAAAAAAAAAAAAAAAAAAAAAAAAAAAAAAAAAAAAAAAAAGGATGTAAAGATGGCAGGATAATGTCACATGAAGGTATCCAAGAGGAGGTGAATAAATGGAATGGGGGAAGAACGTAATCAAAATACATTGTATGCAAATATGAAAGTTAACAAATTTAAAAATAAGTATACATAAAAATTATAAGACTGATAGTTATGCAAAGAGAAATTTTACCACAGAGGGTTATATTTGTACAAGCATGACTGCAACAATATTCTCTACAGTTGCTTCCAGTAATTGAACCTTACCTCTTACCAAAGATAATTTCTCCTTGAATTTGTTTTGGCCTTCCTAGTAGACAGTAAATGAAAGATCCGAGGGCCCCTTGATTTTTACAACCTGGTCAAAACAGGTTTTTTGTGTCGTTCTCTCTTTGGAAGCTTGTTCTGAAGGATTTTGCTCCAAAAGCAGTAGCTAGCTCCAGTAGTGAGCCACAAAAGCCAGCACTTCATGGAGAAGTGGCAGGGAGGCCCCCAGCATCCTGGCTGAGTGTAACTAGTGTGAGTTCAGCCTTGGTATAAAATTGCATCTCTTTTGTGTTTGTAATTCAGCACTTTTTTGCTTTCCTGTCTCTCCTAAAAGGAAAGAAAGAGAGAGAGATTTTTTTCTCCTCGTGATCCTACCCTATCATGTTCAAGTCGCCCGAATATCATGGACATCTCAATGTCAATGTGGAGAAAACTACCTTGTTGAGATGTCAGAATTTTTTTCTGAATCACATTAAAATTCCCCCCTTTTTTTGTGCCACTAAACTTTGGAAATTGACTAAAATACTAAAATACTTATCTAGGCCCATGACATTTTCACTGATAAATGAATTCTTAGAAGTACGATTATTTGTTATTTGTATGCTTATGAGAAGATTGTGTCAGGGATATATATGATCCAGGCACAGCAGTGCAGCATCACCAAAAATGGGAAGACTGAGTCAAGGGCATCCAGAAATTCAAAACCATTTGTAGTTACATAGAAAGACAATATGCAGGGGAAAAAGAGAAAGAAAGAAAACCAGTCACAGACATGAAAACAAAAGCAATCAAAAGGAGACAAATCAAATAA
Source organism: Sigmodon hispidus (assembly GCA_004025045.1). NCBI lineage: Eukaryota > Metazoa > Chordata > Mammalia > Rodentia > Cricetidae > Sigmodon > Sigmodon hispidus. The sequence goes on along the minus strand of PVIH01001486.1, from coordinate 9,008 downwards.
AAGCCTGGAATAGTCACTGAGTAGTGGATTTGCTCTGAACACAAAGCAGAAGGTATTCAGCCTCAGTAGTTAGTGATAAGGCAGAGAAGCATATACACTGTGTTTTCCCAAGTTACAATGACTACAATTACAAGAATAAAAATGGAGAGTTTGTATGAAAATAAATCTATTAAAATCCATTTACTATTGGTGAGATTTTTAAATTGGTTTCTTATTTTAAGAAAATGTTTTAAGGTATTTACTAGTATTTATTATTCCTATAATTTTCTCCAACAGATTCAATAATTAGTTGTAACAATAAAGAAATTACATATATGCGTTCAGGCCTGTTACCTTGCTGTCATCAGTGATAGGATGCATCAATGATCTATGATATAGTCACACAATATAAACTAAATAGTAAGAAGAATTAAACAAATTACATCTGCATTAATTGATAATCATAAACCTAATAAATATAATGTCAAACAAAAAAATGAATAAACAGAAAGCAGAAAGATTTTATTCCTCATACAACTCCAAAAAATAAAGGAGATAGTATAGTTTATTAAAATGAAATAATTATACTAAGCTCATCTCTTCTCTTTCTGGTCTGGCCAAAATTTTATCTTCCCAAGAAATTCTACACTTGAACTGGATTATGTGATGGTGCATACATTGAATTCTTTTTTTTTCCAATATATTGCATCATTTTAGTGGAAATATTTCTTTGAAAATTCACTAAAAGTAAATTTAAAATGGCCATTTCAAAAGTAATACTTGCAGCATATCTCCTCAAAGTTTCAAGCTGTTTTTTAAAAATTTAATTAAAAATAATAGAAGATATCAGTATAAAATTTTAATATCACATATTATTCCACTTTATTCATCTTCAATTTCCATTATTCTCCTTTGTCACGGTGTTTCCTTTGCTGTGGTATTCTCTACTTTGCTCTCTCGCTTTCTCTACTTCTCTCTCTTTCACATACACACAAACATGCATATATACATACATATATATAATATCTCCATATGAAAGAAGCCTCTTAACTTGCCATTTTCCCTATCTTTATTTGGTAAAAGAGTTGTCCAGGTCAGGCACTGTTTTTATCATCATTTGATGAATTTCTTTACATAACCTTTTCATATGTTTTAATTTTTGGAAGCTTCTATTGTATTAGTTTTTCTATGCGACCCCTTAAATGCTCTAAGATTTTATCTATCCCTCCTCATATTCTCGCTCTTGTGGATCAATAACTATGAATTCTATTTCTTTGTTCTGGACAAGTCTGTCATCCTTAGTCACTTAATCTTTACCTAACCTCTATGGTTCTATAGATTGTAGCTTGGTTTTCATTGGCATAGCAGTTACTATCACATATAAATGAATGAATATATTTTCTTTTGAGGTCTGAATAACTTTACTCAGTCATTTTCTAGTTCTATCCATTTATCTGAAATTTCCATTTTAAAAGGCTTAGATATTCCATTGTGTAAATATATTATTTTCTTTATTCATTCCTTCATTGATGAATATCAATATCATTCCTTCATTGATGAATATCGATATCTCGATATGGGCTTGCTATAAACTGCCTTTATTATATTGAGGTATGTTCTTTATATTTCTAATATCTTATCATGAAGTGGTGTTGGGTTTTTGTCACATGTCTTCTCTGAATCTAGTGAGATTTTCATGTGGTAATTGTCTTTTAGATTGTTTATATTGTGAATTAAGTTTATAATTTTCATATAATGAGTCAAACCTGCCTCTCTGGGATAAAGCCAGATCATGGTGGCTTTATCTTTTGCTTGTGTCATTGGGTTTTGTTTGCAAGTATTTTACTGAGAATATATGTATCTATTTTCTTAAGGGAAGTTGGGTCAACATGTAGTTTTAGTATTGGATAACTGTAGCCAGGTAAAACAAATTGAGAAATATTCTGTCGTTTCTATTTTGTAGAATTATTTGAGGAGTATTGTCATTAACTCCTCTTTCAAAGACTGGTAGCATTCTGTATTAATCTAACTCTAGACTATTTTAGAGGAGCAGGGTAAGTTCATTACTGCTTCTATTTCAGGAGGGATTTTAGGTCTGTTTAAACTTGTTTTTTTTGATATTGCTTTATTCTTGGTAAGTGGTTTAGATTGAGACCTTTATACATTTTTAAGATGAATAAAATAATTTAAAACACACACACACACACACACACACACACACACACACACACACACACACACACAAATTCTGGTCTGACTGTAGAAAGGTTCCCTAGCAGGAATATGTGGTAGCATAGTGCATCCGTGGGTATTAGCTGTGACCTAGTGTGCTTTTTTCATTTGTAGTTGAGACTACAAGACTTGAGGTGCTTTAGATTCTATTTTTTTATGTTCCATGTATTTTAGAGAAAAGACACACAGAGAACAGTTATTTTCATTATTTAACATGCCTACACAGGAACAAACTAACTATAGCTATTGTTAAATTTGAAGCTGTGTTTATTAAGTTTCTCCCTTTAAGATATTCTCAATGCTGTATTCTTTTTAAAGAAATTTAAATACAAATGTGTTTTTATATACTGACAGATGATGATAAATAAATAGTTAAAAAATATTTTTTAAAAAAGAGTTTCCAATTTGGCAGAGTACATGCTTTTTAAACCATGTTCTTTAAAGTATGTGGTTTTTATTATGAATAAAGAAGTCACATTTTCTACCCGTGTATATCCTTATTCAAGGTCCCTTCCCGATCCCACCACATCAGGTCATTCTGTCTTCTCCACATCTCCCCATCTCCTCCCAAGCATGGGCAGGAGGTCCCAAGGTCCCAAGGTCCCAATATTGCTCAGTTCAGCCTCCACTACTGGCAGATCCATTTTTCTCCCCCCAACATCGAGACTGAGTAAGGTGTTCCTCTAGGGGAGTAGGATCCAAGGTGCCACTCCAAAGTGTTTCAGATCCCAATAATAAGTGTGATTCTCTAGTTTATTATCTTACTATCTGTTGTCACGTCCTTTTTATCTCTAACTTGGTTATTTTCATCTCTAGTTTTGTTAGTATTGTTATACATTCTCTGTCTCTCAGTTTATTTTTTTCAGATAACATTATTTATTAATAAAATTTCTCAGAGTTGTTATGCAAAGTACATATTTTCATTTACATTTTCCAAAAGATGTCCATAATAAAAGCACAGTGACACTTATTTATGTATTAATACAGAAACGATAATATCCAGCTTCATGTAACCTTATGTTACTCTGTTGTGACTATCACTCTTTCTTTTTTTCTTCTTTTTTTATTATTATGAATAAAGAAATCACATTTTCTATCCTTAAATATCCTTATTCAAGGTCCCTTGCCCCTCCCACCATATCAGGTCATTCTCTCTTCTCCACATCTCCCCATCCCCACCATAGGCAGGAGATCCCGAGGTCCCATGGTCCCAATATTGCTTAGGTCAGCCTCCACTCCTAGGAAATCCAGTTTTCTCCCCAAAACATCAAGACTGAGTCAGGTGTTCCTCTAGGGGGAGTGGGATCCAAGGAGTAAGTTCAAGGTGTTTCTGATCCCAAGCTGTTCAGTGGTTGGGCATGCTTTGCTTTTTTTGTTTGTTTGTTTATAGTCCACTAATGAGTGGGCTTGCCATTATTATTGATTTTCTCAAAGAATCAATTCTTTGTTACATTGACTATTTTTATTATTTATCCATTTATTTATTTATTTTTTTAAAAATCAGTGCTGATTTTGACTATTTCTTGGAGTCTACTTCTCTGGGGTCTGATTTTTTCTTTTTTTTTTCTAGAACTTGCAGGTGTGCTATTAAATTACTAGTATAAGATATTTTCTTTCTTATAATATTGGGTCCTTGTGCTATTAACTGTCAGTTTGAACCACTTTCATTATATCCATAAGTTTAGGTATGTTGTGCATTCATTTTCATTCAATTCTACACTCTTTTATTTTTTTCTTAATTTTTGTATTGATCCATTTTTCAGTTAATATTGAATTCACTTTTTGTAAGTTTGTAAGATCTCTGTTGTTTCTACTGTTGATGAAAACTAGCTTTAACCCATGGTGGTTAAATAGGATACAGGATGTTATTTTAATTTTCTCTTTATCTGCTCACAATTACTTTGTGTCCGAGTATGTGATCAGTTTTTGAAAAAATTACATTTAGTGCTTAGAAAATGGTAATTTTTTTCTATTTGGGTGAACTGTTTTATAAGTATCTTTTAGTTTTATTTATTTTATAAAACCTTTAGTGTTTCTCTGTTTAGTATTTTTGTCTGAATGACCTGCCAATTGACAAAAGTCGGGTATTGAAGTCTCCCACTATCACCGTGTATATGAAGGTCAACATATGATTCAGTATCATTTCTTTTATGAACTTTTATAAACTTGTTTTTGAGATGGATGTTAAAAATTGCAATGTCACCTAAGAGGATTTTTTTTCTTTGATGAGTAATAGTATCCTTCCCTATCTCTCCTGATTAGCTTTTCTTTGAAAACTATATTGTCAAACATTTGAATATCTATACTAGCTTGTTTTTCGGTTCATTTTTATGAAATACTTTTCTTCAAACCTTTACCCTGAGATAATATCTATACTTGATTTTGGAATGCGGTCTTTCATGGAGCAGAATGGCTTCTGTTTCATATTCAAATCTGTTCTTTTTCTTTCTTTCTTTTTTTTTTTTTGAGGGGGGATGATTGAGACCATTGATTTTGAGAGTTTTCAATAAGAAGTATTGTTGGTTTCATGCATGAAATCAGACAAACACACATTACCATGGCCTCATGAGAGTTTATTCAAGAGAGTTGCCGGGTGAGTACAGGAGCACAGAAGCAGAGGAGAAAAAACAGATAGACTGCCACATGGCATCTCCTTTAAAAAAGAAAAAAAATCTTCTTTCTAAAATAAATTTTCCAAGAAAATTTATTTATTTTTATATAATAAAGTCTCTTTTTTTTAATCCATATAATTCCTTGTTCCAACTCCCTTCCCCCTCCAGATCACTCACAGTCAAATTTCAGCCTCCCTCCTTCCCATACCCCTGTCCCACTCCAGAAAAAGCAAGAGGTCCCAGGGTGAATTAGCTCAGCATCTATCCAGGCAAGTCTAATTTACTCATCCTAATATCAAGACTGGGTTAGGTGTTCCTCTGGAGGGACTGGGCTGCAAGGTGCCAGTTCATGCATATAAACACAGGCTGAACCCTACCCTTGAGTCTCCACATACAGCCCATGCCAGTGGACAATTGCCTATCATTGGAGGGCGTAGTTCCTTTTCCAGATGGTTCCCAGGTGGCTGTTCTTGATTCAATGAGCTCCCCAGAGGTCTAGCCAGCCATCACTGTAAGAATTTTCCTCATAGTCCCTATCTGCTTGCTCAAATCTAATCTCTTCTCCTGTTATCTGGTGGACCAGGGACTCAGCCCAGTGCTCAGCCATGTATCCCTGCCTCTATTCATTTTTGAATGTAAGTTCTGTGATGACACTTAGGATGGCTGTTCATTTGATTATGGGGGAAGCCCTGTTTAGCCAACACCTTTGCTATTGTTTGGAGAGACCTAGCCAGGGACATCTTGTGAGTTCTTGGAGGTTTCCCTAGCACCCAGTCTTTTTCCAACCCCCCATTGGCTTCCTCTATTAAGATCTCCATCTCTTTCTTTTTTCTCTACCTCCTTGTTGCTCCTCTCACACAATCATCTTTTTTTCTTGTGATTTGTTCCCATCTCTTCTTGGTTGCAACCTCTTATGCTCACGATTAGCTAAGGAGATCTCTATTTTGTCTTTCTAGCAGGACTCCCTGGATGTCTGTCTTAAGTTCCTTCAGATACTAAATTGTTCAGTGGTTGTGATTTGCAGCTTGGAAATGCTTTGCTTTTTGTTTAAAGTCCACTAATGAATGAGTACATCCCCTGCTTATCTTTCTGGGTTTGATACCGTGCTCAGAATATTCTGAAAATACATTCATTTGCTGCAAATCTTAGGATATCATTTTTTAACTACTGAGCAGTACTCCATTGTGTAGATGTATCACAGTTTGTTAATCCATTCTTCAGTTGAGGGGCATCTAGGTTGTTTCCAGGTTCTTGTTATTATGATTAATACTGCTACAATCATAGTTGAGCTAAGCTTTGGGTTACGAATTTGCATCTTTAGTATATATGCCCAATAGTGGTATTGCTGGATCCTTGGGGAGATTGATGCACAGTTTTCAGAGAAACTGCATTCCAGAGTGACTGAGCAAGGTTTCATTCCCAACAACAATGGAGGAGTGTTCTTCTGGCTTTGCATCCTCTCCAGCATAGGCTGTCATCTGTGTTTTTAATCTTAGTCATTCTGACATGTGTAAGGTGTTATCTCAAGGTTGTTTTGATTTGCATTTCTCTGATGGCTAAAGAAGTTGAGCGATTTTTTAAGTGCCTTTCAGCCATTTCTAATTCTTCTGCTGAAAATTACCTTTTTAGTTCTGAATCCCATTTTTTGACTGAGTCATTCAAGGTTTTGGGCTCTAGTTTCTTGAGATATCTATATATTTTAGAGATCAATCCTCTGTTACTTGTTGGGTTGGTAAAGAATCTTTTCCCATTCTGTAGGCTGTCATTTTTGTCTTATTGTCTGTATCCTTGGCCTTACAGAAGCTTCTCAGTTTCAGGCGGTCCCATTTATTAATTGTTGTTCTTAGTGTCTGTGCTACTGGTGTTATATGTAGGAAGTGGTCACAGTGATTTAATGCATTGGAGGGTGTTTCCCACTTTCTTTTCTATTAAGCTCAGTGTAGCTGGGTTTATGTTGAGGTCTTTGATCCACTTGGATTTGAATTTTGTGCAGGGTGGTAGGTTTGAATCTATTTCAGTTTTTCTACACACTACTTTCCAGTAATGCCAACATTATTTTTGAAGATACTATCTTTTTTCCATTTAATATTTTTGGCCTCTTTGTCAATAATCAGGTTTTCATATGGTGTGGGTTAATGTTGGGGTCTTCAATTCGATTTCATTGATCCATGATTCTGTTTTTACGCCAGTACCATGCTGTTTTTTATTACTATAGCTCTATAGTATAACTTTAAGTCAGGGATGGTGATGCCTCCTGAGTTTCTTTTGTTGAGCAAAATTGTTTGGCAATCCTGGTTTTCCTGTTATCCCAAGTGAAATTGAGTATTGTTCTTTCAAGGTCTGTAAAAAACTATGTTGGGATTTTGATGGGGAGTACATGAATCTGTAGACTGCTTTTTGTAAGATTACTATTTTTACTTGTTGATCCTACCTATACAGGAACATAGGTGATCATTCCATTTTCTGATATCCTCTTCAATTTCTTTCTTCAGTGATTTAAAGTTTTTGTCAAATAGATCTGTTACTTCTTTGGATATAGCTACACTGAGGTATTTAGTGCTTTTTGCAGCTATTATAAAGAGTGATTTTTTTCCCTTACTTCTTTTTCAGCCCTATTATTTGTTGTGTAGAGAAGGGCTAACATAGAGAAAGCCAAGAGTAGTGACCTCCACCCTTAATCACACAACTCCAGAAACAAAACATCTTTTGTTTCTGTGAGTTCAGAAATATAAGGGGTTATAAAACACCCCCCCAAAATTAAAAATGACTAAAAAAAGTGACTAACAAAAGAAACTATGGGCAAGTCTAAAAAAGTTACTAGACAGCTAAGTAAAAATTGACTACAGTGCTTCCTCTCTGTAATATTTCAGCTTTCTCCCGATATTTTGCTCTAAGTCTCATTTATAATACTACAGGGCTACTGATTTTTTCTAATTGAATCTTGTATTCTGCTACATTGCTGAAGGTGTTTATCAGCTGTAGGAGTTTGCTGGTAGAATTTTATGGATCACTTATATATACAATCATATCATCTGCAAATAAAGATGGTTTTACTTATTCTTTTTTAGTTTGTTTCCCCTTAATCTCCTTTTGTTCTCTTTTTGCTTTAGCTAAAAGTTCAAGAACTATACTCAATAGATAAGGGGAGAGGCGACAGCCTTGTGTGCTTCCTGATCTTAGTGGTATTGCTTTGGGTTTCCATTTAGATTGATGCTGGCTGTCAAGTTTTTGTAAATCACCTTTATTATATTTAGATATTTTCCCTGTATTCCTGATCTCTCCAGGCCTTTTTTTTAAACTTTATTTATTTATTTATTTATTTATTTATTTACCTTGGTGTTTGCCTGGAACTGGAACTACAGACAGTTGTTAGCTGCCACGTGGGTGCTGGGAATTGAACCCGGGTCCTCTGGAAGAGCAGAGGGTGCTCTTAACCGCTGAGCCATCTCTCCAGCCCCCTCTCCAGGACTTTTATCAAAGGAGTGTTGAATTTTCTCAAAGGCTTTTTCAGCATTTAAGGAGATAATCATGTGGGTTTTTCCCTTCAATTTTTTGATATGATAGATGACATTTATAATTTTTCCTATGTTGAACCATCCTTGCATTCTTGGAATAAAGCCTACTTGATCATTGTGGATGACTTTTTTATATGTTGTTGTAAATAGTTTGCCAGATTTTGTTGAGCATTTTTGCATCAATGTTCAAAAGGGATTGTTGGTCTCCTTCTTTCAAATGTACAAGTTTACACTGCCACCAACAATGGAGAAGTGTTCCTCTTGTTCCACATCCCCTCCAGCATAGGATGTCATTTGAGTTTTTGATCTTAGCCATTCTGACAGATGTAAGATGATATCTCAGATTTCTTATGATTTGCATTTCTCTGATGGCTAAAGATGTTACTCAATTCTTAAAGTGTCTTTTAGCCTTTTATATTTCTTCTGTTGAGAATTTCCTTTTAACTCTGAACCTCATTTTTTAATTATTTTTAGGTGTGGTCTTTCATAATGTCCCATATTTCCTGGACATTTTGTTTATTATTTTTTTTTAGTTTTAGTGTTTTCTTTGACTGATGTGTCCATTTCCACTTTTGAATCTTCTACTCCAGAGATTCTCTCTTCCATCTCTTGCATTCTGTTATTTATGTTTGCATCTGTAATTCTGGTTCCTTTTTTTTTTTTTTTTTTT